>JBBMKB010066032.1:0-15258 GCA_037833945.1 Alaria marginata
GCCACCCCTTCGCACACGGTCTCGAGATATCCGGCACAGCGTACTGCCTTCGCATCTAAATCGTTCGTCAAGTTTGCTCCGTTGCCTCACCTACTGCTTCCACCGGCCTTAGCTTCACCCACAAGCGGAGGGGAGCACTGACTGACTCGAGGAGATGGAACGCAAACTACGGAAGGAGACGAGTGCGACGATAGAGGTATGATAGCTCTTTTTGGCTGAAACGTTTTCTGAACGACGAGGGGCAGCTCCTTAACCCGAAAAATTCGGACTTTCGTCCTTTTTTCGCAACAACTTTTGTTAAACCCCTAGACCATGGGATTGCTCATCAAGTAGCACCTTTATCCCCCCCCCCCCCACAAATTCGTTTTTGGGACAAGCATGCAGTAACACTCCTCAAGTAAGGAGCCTCAGAAGGCAAATTGCCTCAGAAGGCAAATACTAATGGTGCACCTCTACCGTAGAACGCGACAGGAATGCACCTAATGTCTCTGAGAATCGCTTAAAGAGCTCTACACCCCATCCAAATTTGATTTTTAAGACGCACAATGGACAATCCCACGGCCTAGGTGTGGGTAACGAATATGATACTATCGCAAAGCATAAATGGGGTTGCAACGATATTGGGCAGTTCCTCAGCTGACATATGATGATCCGTCAGCCAAGATACACAGGTGACCATTTGCCTTGGTTGAGGCACGCTGTCGCAAAAGCCCAACCTCAGTACGTTCGGCCGACGTTCACAAGGTACCGCAACGTACGAGGAACGTTGTAATTTTCGGACAACTTCGAATCTTGATGTCTATAAGGTTGTTCAAACTGCCACCGCAACCAACGCAAACGGCCACCGGTGTACGTTTGGCCGAAACGTGCTTCCTCAGTCACAACATGCGTCGTAGATGGGATGGCCTTACTGTAGGTACTTGCACTTCGGTGAGCGAGGGGTTGAGAGTCATCCCACGGTAGGGATAAAAGCCTCTTCATGGAATTATTTTCTCTAAACTTAGAAATAGATGAAAGAGCATCTTCAGTTTTGTCTAGTATTTTATAAACGAGCGAGCGTGACTAAGCATGCGTGAAGCATCGTAATCCGAGATGATATCAGAACTTTCTGAGCTCCTAATATAAAGAGCTCAATATGTCACCCGAAATATGACTTCGAAGACATCCCTTCGCGAAAAAACCCGACCAGCATTTATATGCGTTAGTTCTTAACGCAAAAAACTCGTAGAATGATCATACCAACCAGTCGCTCCTCAGTTGAAGAGCTCAACCGGCCAGACACATGTGGCCCAGAACGTGCAACCCCTACCACCGTGGGATGACTCTTGTGGAGATGGAATATGTAGCTCTCAGGTGTGCCACAGGGTCACGGGTATGCTGCTTTGGACTCGGCTGCAAACGATGGTACATGGGTGCTCTTGGGTTATCCATATCTCCATCTACCTAGGAAACCCGAGGATGAACCCAGGATGTCCTCTGACGACCATTTCCTTGGCACGAGAGACCTCCACATAACAACACGATGCACGCAACGCGCACGTTCAACCCATATTGATAAGGCGGCGGCAACCTGACAAAATATAGTAAGCAGATTTCGCGCCATGTGTGGGCGGGGGGGGGCTTGCCGAGGAGAGTGATGCTTAGGGAGCTGGTCGGGCGTAAGAATAAGGACTACTCCGAAGGACACACAAAAAGGATTGGGTAGAAAACCTTCGGAGAGATTGAAAGAAGGCGATAGGTTCTAACGGTGGCGTGCAGCAGCACGGAAGGGCGGCATGAAGTTCTAACGGCAGCACGCAGCAGCGAAGAAGGGCTGCAGAGTTATATTAGTCGAGGACGGGGCGGAGGTCTCCTTGTTGAAACGGCACGATGCAGAAAATAGTAGGGCGGCGGTGCAACACGCGATGGTTGTATCTGTCAAGGCTTTTCACAGGTAGTGATGCCGGGTCAAGGTGACGGTTACCGACTCCCGTCACTCAAAAACTCCTGACCCGGACCGGAGATCGGGTGGTGACCCATAAAAAAACACTAACGACGGCCAATTCGTTGCTTTCAATGAACGAGCGTAGAGATGGGGTCCCCTGACCTAGAGACTGGATTCTAATTCAGGCCATCACATTACATGCTTGACGGCGTTTCCATGAAATCCCAACTAAATTGTATGGACCGAACGCACTGCCTCGGCTTGCATTAAATTCCCCAGCATATTATTTTAGCAACCCTGTTTCTCTTGTTTTTGGTAACCGTCCATGTAAAAACCGACAAAAATAAATTTCAAGGATAGGATGAATATAAAACAACGTATGCGATAAATAAATGCGGGTAAAAATAATAATATGCGAAAATAAGGTCTGCATCGCCTTTACGGGTTTCCACGGACTTCTTGGATAAGATTTACGACTGTTTAAACCTATGCGTGCGAGGTTACAATGATCTAGAGGATTTGGTCGTGTCGTCTACCAGCATATATTTGATCCGGGCGATGGAAGCACATTGAAATCTTATCTCGTACCTCTGTACAATAAATTCGATCCAACGTTTCCAAGTGACGATCCACACGGAACGATCACAAGGTATGTCCCAGTCAATTGCTGTAGGGATCAAGGTTAAGTGAATCATGATCTGTGCGACGTGAAAACAGGGGACTGACAAGAACGACTACAACTGTGTCTCGGATAACTGCATCACAGAAGTCCCACACATAAAATTACAAAAAAAAACATGGATGTCGCACATAGTGTTGTAAATAAAAAACACCAGTGAAGGCCGGCCAGTATCCATCAATCATCAAGACATTATATTCTCGTGCAAGTCGGACATGTTAGAAACGCCATCCCCGTTGGAAACTAATTTTTGTTCGTAGCTTGTTTGTTGTGTGCCGAAAAAAAAACGCGCTAAGCTGTCCGCCCCGACTATATAACTATCGGTAACAACGCGATTTACAACAGTTACCCGCGAATTGCACACCAAGCCGACGGATTTTTTTTCTGCTAGTGTAAAGGCCCGGCACCAGGGCAAATCCCACACACCCCTCTCAAGAGCCCGCAGTTCGAAAATAATCGCATCGTCCAAAACAAAAGTGGCTGAACAGTAGAAGGTACGATAATGGTATTTTCTGCTGCTGAAGGGCGTACCAAGTGGAGGGCATCACGTTCTCTGAAGGAATCATCCTCGAGAAAGATCAACACCTACAGCTAACTTTTCAACGCGAATCACGCACGATCCACCAGAAGCACGGAGACCTCAAATCATGAATGACGAGCTCAAGCCGAATAAAACACAGACATAAAACCGGCGTTCTTCCCGTCCTCTCTTTCCCTCCCCTCGGAACTACATCGTGTCTCGTGAACACAACCACAAGCTTTTGCCCTTCGCCACTCTAGAATAATCAAAGGTGTATTTTCTTCTCTGTGCCCAAGTGTATTTTCTTCTCTCTGCCCGATTCCCCTTCAAACCAACCAACCTAAACGGACACCGCTCAAGAACAAACTTGCCGCCGATCAGACGCCACTGCTGCCGTCTTTTCAACTACGTCACTGCAACCTATTCCATGACGCCAATTCGTTACCAACGTGCACTACGTACTGACTAAAGGAGCCGTGTGATGGAAGTCGTAACCTCCTTCTCTTCCAATCACAGCATCCCACAACAACCATTTCTGAATCGACAGCCACTGCTTGGTTAATCGACCTGCTCCATGGTAGACTCCTCGTCCCCGTCGGCGTCGTCAAGGTCGGGGATGTCGTCCTCGCCGTCGTCTGCTGCTGCGTCATCCTCGTCGATCGAAAGACCCAACTTGATCAGCCTGAGGAGGAGGCACACACACACACACACACAGTTGGTCACTTTTGTGGCATCATCTTGAGAATAAAAAAACAAGAAAATGACATGTGATGCGGAAAAGTAGACTATTGAAGAGTGTCGGCGCTGCCAATCATTCTAGGGCCGAGATAATAGCTGTGAAGTATTTTGAAAAAGAAATGGTTGGACCAGGGTAATGGTTGAGATTTTTTATTAAAAATTGGTTTGGTTGGACAAGGGGGATCTTCGGTGGTAGTCTACTTGAACCTGAAATCGTTGTTCATGACGCTGTTCCCTCATACCAATTGATGTAGTAGTGTTAAGGCAATGTGTCATCAAGCCGGCAAAACGCAAAACAACCCGCCTTGACAATAGAACGCTGAAAAATAAAGCAAAACGATTGCAGCAATTCCTCACCTGTGGATGCGACCAGCGAAGGTGGTCGGCTCGTCGAGGCTGAAGCCGGACGTAAGGAGCGACGTGTCGTAAAGAAGCCAGATGAGGTCCTTGACCGTCTTGTCGCTCTGGTCCGCCGACGCCTGAAAACGTAAAGCATTCGAAAAAAAACACACAAAAATAAATGACGTAAGAGGCTTGGTACAAGAGCCTGATATGATTAGCTCCTTGATAAACCGCGTATTCAAGGATAAGGGAACCAATCCCGGTACAAGCGAGCTAACGAACCACAAAATACACCCAGAGAAAACAGTACAAAAACACCACAATAACAAAACAGAGGTAAAGTAAAGCCACGCAAGGTAAAACACGCCAAAACAAACGCTTTCCATACCCTTAAAAAATCCTACTACGGCTTAAACACGACCGTTTCATTAAAGTAACCTGAAAAAATCGACATACGAGCTAACCAGCGCGAGTAGGACCTGCGGAACACTTTTTAAGCTAGTGAAAATAAAATTATGCGCCTATTATTTGTGGCCGTAAATTTCGGTAGAAAGTTTAGGCAACTCACCTTTTCCCGAAGCGCGACTACGATGGAGTTGGTGGGGTTGACCTCCATGGTCTTTTTCGACGTCATGTAAGAAGACGTCGAGGAGTCGCGGAGGGCCTGCGCCTTCATGATGCGCTCCATGTTAGCGGACCAACCGTACTCTCCCGTTACAAGAACGCAAGGTGAGTCGGCGAGACGGTTGGAGACAACGACCTTGTCCACCTTGTCCGCCAACACCTCCTTCATCAGCTTGCACAATCCCTCGGACGCCGCCTTTGCCTGCAAAAATTGAAAAAGAGGTAATGAAAGGTTGAAAGGTGAGGAGAAAATTAAACAGGCGGGGTTCCACAATCATCGATACAATCAAAAACAAAAAAACCATGATTTTAGACGACAAGATATGGGGTGTCGGCTGGGTTTGTGGTAAGTGGATTATAACTCGAGAAAAAAACTATCTCACCTGAATTATTACGTGGTGGCTTTCGTATCTCGCACTACTGTAAATAAAAAAACGGGTTTTATTTTTTCTATACTACGCGATCGGCACCACAATAACGGCCTCTTCCTTTGTGCATCTTACCTCCTCGTACTTCTTGGACTCCTCGTCCGACTCGTCGATCTTCATCCCCTCCTTCGTTGCGCAGATGAGTTTCTTCCCCTCGAACTCCTTCAGCTGCTGCACCGCGTACTCGTCGATGGGGTCAACCATGAACAGCACCTCCACCCCCTTCTTCTTCAGCTTCTCCAGGAAGGGCGAGTTCTCCACCGCCATCTTTGACTCCCCCGTAACGTAGTAGATACCCGCCTGCTGGTCGTCCATCCTTGACACGTAGTCGTCCAACGAGGTCATCTCCTCTCCGCTCTTGGTGGAGTGGTAGCGGAGAAGCTTGGCGAGTTTCGCGCGGTTGGCCGAGTCCTCGTGGATGCCCAACTTGAGGTTCTTCGCGAACGCCTCGTAGAACTAGAGCAAAGCAAAAAGGCAGTGAGGGATGGGAAAAAAAATAGTTAGGAACAAGATCAAACGAAGTTTTCAACCGAAGCTGCTAACGACTGCCATCGCCTTCATAAGCACCGTCGTGGGACTTTCGTCGCTAGTGTTCCATGCAAACACTGAAACTTGTCCTTATAGGGGTCTTGCACCTATAAAGCACTTGACTGTATAAGCACCAAAACCCGACTTTATAAGCATCAATACCCGCACTAAAGATATAGTGCACCTTTTGCAACTTGGAGGTCTATTTTACTAAAGCCAAGCAGAGCAAACGCCACGGTAATCTAACCTACTGTTGTTATCCAACACCGAGAAAGGTTAGGCACCGTACTGACCTTCTTGTACTTCTCGGCGTCCTCTGCGAGTTCGTTGAAGAGCTCCACGGACTTCTTGACCAGGTTCTTCCGGATGACGCGGAGGATCTTGTTCTGCTGCAAGCTCTCGCGAGAGATGTTGAGAGGCAAGTCCTCAGAGTCGACCACACCCTTCACGAACTGAAGATACTCCGGCATCAAGTCCTCGCAGTTGTCCATGATGAACACTCGCCGCACGTAACTGAGACGGGAAGCAGCGTACAAGAAATGGCAAGGAGAAAAGTAATAATTTTTATGAGGCACCGTAAACAGATATGAAGAAGGACGCTGCAGTTGACGCCTTTGACGGACGTCCGGCGGTCTATATTCGCATACAGTAGTGGGGCCTATATAGGGCGGTATAGTGCGAAGGGATTTTGGCCACCATATATCCACCATATATCGAGAGGCCGCCCTATTCGTAGAGGCAGTTGTACTCAGACTAACAGTCGTGTCAACCGATTTCAACCGCCCTGTACGGGTGACCGCCTTATTCGAACCGCCTTAAAAAGGCCCCACTACTGTACTATCTTGGATGAAAAGCTTCAAAAATAGTGCCTAAAGCCGCCCACTGACAATAAATAGTATCTTACTCTCGCACTCGCTAGTGTTGGGCAGCTGAAAAGAGAGCACCGCTATGTTCGATTTAAAAACATCGGCTGCGGTGGGACGCTTCTACCAAACGGGTGTACCACCAGTATGAGTGGAAGACTCACAGCTTGATGTTGTTGTGCTTCTTCTTCGTTCCTCCCTCGAACATGTCGAACGGAGCGCGCTTGGGCACGTACAGTACAGACCGGAACTCCAGCTGCCCCTCCACGGAGAAGTGCTTGACGGCGGCGTGGTCCTAAGATACAAATAAAAAAAAAAAGCGTCATCAGGAACAGCCGCGTGTGATAATATTATATTTATGAAAACAATGCGGAGAAAGGTGATTCTATAAACCAGGCGGCATAGTGAAAATAACAAGTCGGTTAACCGCGGTACCGTACTGAGTTCGACTGAAACAAAAACCATGTAGGCCATGTACCCGTGTATAGACACCCAGGCATCCTTAACATGTAACTAACTGTTACCGGACAACCTTTATAAACGGTTCCTGACATTCAACAAATAAAAAGATGTCTCACCTCCCAGTCGTTGCTGAGGGACTTGTAGAACGCAGCGTAGTCGTCGTGGGTGACCTCCTCCGACTTCCTCATCCAGATCGGCTTCTGCTGGTTCAAGTGTTCCCACTCGTGCGAGACCTGAGACCAAATAAAAAGACGTCAAGGGTTTTATGTAAGCACCAGGAAACAGAAGAGACAAAACTGTTTATCAAGAAAAATACGGCTGCTCGTGCTTCAAGTTTAATCGTTTGACAAAAAAACGATATGCAGGAGATGAATAATTTTCGACGGGAAAGGCGGCCCTTTTAATGATACAACGGCTTTCGCGCGTTTACCATTGATAACAGTTGAATTCCTAATAAACTCTAGACCGCCGATAAAACAGGCAAAGCCTAAACGTCCTTGTACCCAATACCAGTTCAAATGCCGCTAAACTGGGCGTAAGCTCTGCATGTCCAAGCTATCCCAAAAACGCTCAAATAAAGGTTGTACCATGTCCCCAAAAACCATAAGCTACAGATTAGCCAGTCGACACTTGTAATCAACAGGGTGTTGTAGGGATCGTACCTCCTTGATCTTCTTCGTCTTCTTCTCCTTACTCTCCGCCTCGTCAACGTCCTCGACCTGTTTCAATCCAGTGGAAAAAAGAGTCACACGATTAGCCGGTTATCACAGGCGACCATAAGAAACATGTATTTCCTGCTATTTATGCGAAGCACCGCCGTTCACGCTTGCCACGTGAAAAATCTCGAAAGAGGAATACAAGGGTTTTATCCCAACACATCAAAAGAGAAAACTATACAATTTAGCGCGAGCTACAAATCCAACACCAAACCGAACTGACCGGATAACCGTCATGCAGTACTCGATTCCTCTTTGTCTATTCTCTAGTTTAACTTCGCTGGACCACTCAAGAACGTGCTGGACGTCGTAGTTGAAATCAAAGTATAATTAAGCGGGGACCCTAGGCAGCGCATCTTTGGCTACTTGTTGTCTCCCCAATTTTCTTGACACTTTCTATTGATGGCCTTCCATCACAACACACATAACTAAACCTTGACACGTGAAAAGATCACTCAGACTTGGAGGTACTGAAAAAACCTCGGTTTGGGCGCGTCAGGAAAATTCACCCACCTTGGGCTCCTTGTCCTCGTCACCCTCCTCCTCAGCCTCCTCGTCCTCGTCGTCAGTGACTTCCTTCTCCGTGGTCTTCTCCGTGTACAGCTTGATGGGGAAGCCGATGAACTCAGAGTGCTTCTTCACCAGGTCCTTGATCTAAAACCCCAACAGGACAGGTCAAGCGGAACAATATTAGGCAAAAGAAAAATGAAAACCATCATGATTCAGCACTGGCTCAATCGTTATCAGTGTCTGTAAATAGTGTCCAGAATAAGCTCGCGAAAAGACTCTGCCGTGTTGTGCTTTACCAAATAAAACCACGAAAGGGTGAACAAGAAGCAGGTGGTGGGCTAGGGTTTATATACCAAGTCTTCATTTGCGTTTTTAATAAGGAACAAACTAGGAAATGGGCTTGACTCATTTTTATATCGTTTCTCTGCGAGACGCGCGCATTGAAGACGCCAGACAGCAAACCTTAACCGATGGTGCTGCACGTCGTTGACGGCTCTTCTATCTAGAGCTCACCCAAGACCGTATAACCTTCTTCCACGAGGTGCAAATACTTAACACAGTTGTCCGACATACATGACGTATCTTCCCCGTGACAAAAATCATACTTACACGTGGAAACGAAACAAAAAAAAAGTCGAAACGGCGGCTGTTTCCGCGAACGGTCCAGTCACGCCAACCAACTTCATGTATGTTGGGGAAATGTTCACCTTTCTCTCCTCAAGGAACTCCGCCATGTCCTCCTTGAGGACAAGCTCGATGCGGGTACCGCGTCCGAGCGGCTTGGCGTCCGGGCCGTCCTGCAAATGATGAGCACGCACACCAAAAAAAAACCGCAAGCAAAGAGATCAGATGCGTTGCACCGATGGCGTTGGCACAACCTATCGTGATGACCATGTCTATACTGCCTTGAAATGCACCGTTCGTGTTTTCGGCAACCATTGAACGATCTCCATAGCGAATACCCACGTAGTCGAGAGAAGAAGCCAAAAATATGAACGTCTGTCCCGGCAGTGAATGCCTGCGTTTATGTTGTATTTCGACAGCAAATACATAAAATGGTCACCATTTTTTAGCTTGCTCCAGACGGGCATGTTTTACCGCTGACTGAAATCTACGATTCTCCAAATGCACACGAACATGTTAACCTTAACAATTACAAAGCTAGTAACCAGTGAATCAATCGGTCCGACGCACAGCTAGCGTTTTTTTAATCAAGTTTTCGGACGTAAATAACATATTCTGCTGCGCTTGTTAAGAAGGCCAACTTTTCTATAGCAAACCTATAAAATCCCAAACTTGGTGCTAGCAATATTATCCATTCACGTATATATAATAGTTTTTGTATTCACCTGAGTGACGGTGAACGATCCGCCGGCGGAAGACTCCCAAGTGTGCTGCTCGTCGTCGTTGTGCTTAGACGTTACAGTCACCTTGTCCGCCACCAAGTAAGCAGAGTAGAAACCCACACCGAACTGACCGATCATGCTGATGTCAGCGCCGGCGCTAAGGGCCTCCATGAAAGCCTTAGTTCCGGACTTGGCGATGGTACCCAAGTTGTTAACCAGGTCGGCCTTGGTCATGCCGATTCCGGAGTCCTCGATTGTCAAGGTGTTGTTGGCCTGAAGACGATTCAACAAGCAGTCAACACAGCCAACAGATGAACAACAATTAATTAATGACACATGTTTCAGACATACGTGTACCTGGTTCCTTATGCCAGGGAATAACTGGGATTAAAAATACTCAAGCCGGTGGAGAAACTGGGATTCGATACCACTACCAGTTTGCAATACCACTTTACGGGGGACAAGCAAGCGAGCGAGCCGCTACACAAGTATAGCCCGTCATGGTCATCATTGTTTACTTATAAAACCTGTGAGCAACACTTGGTTCTTCTGCAACGAGCTCCATAGAACCAGCATACTCAGGACAGCTGTCTATGGAAGTCCTCCACAACGCTATGAGAAAACATTGAGAGCATGCTCAACAAGAGGTGTTGGGATTTTAAAGACCTCCATGGAAGCAGGGGGTCAATCGTCAAACCTCTATCGGTACCTGAATAAAACATCGACACAAGAGCAACAGACTGGAATGGAACCCTGACAAGTTATACCGCTGTGCCAGCCGCCCATTTTTATTTTTAGACTACCAAGAAACCCGCCAGTATTTTACTATTACACGGTAGTTCGCCAACGCGCCGGCAACTGCGAAAGGGCATTGCTGTGGTTATCGCGTTGCGGCTCTAATTAAACTTACTGCTGTACTCAAACCACAGAGGCTGGCCTTTGGTTGTGCTTCGCCTGAAAAGTCTTGAGGCATGCAACGTTGCCATACCAGTCCGCGAGAGCGTTCCCCAACTGTGAGCATCAAGGGTTCAGCTTTGCATTTGTATATTATGAGTGTAGGTAGTCCGACTTTATCGGACATTCCGTACGAGTACAGTACAGAATAGTTCACGGCTCGGGAGAGAGTGGCCACGCAAAACACACTTACACTTCGTTCCAAGTAGTTCCTTGTGCTTCTCTTTCTCTCCTCTGTATTTTTACAAGCGATTACGAAAATGAAGGGAAATTAATTAAGTATTCCAAAAGTATTCAAAATGATAGACTAGCCTCTCACCTTGTCGGGGATGATCCGGATCTCCATGTTGGGCTCCGCATCCAAAACAGCCTTGTCCGTGAGGGACTGGTATCGGATCTTGTCCAGCGCATCGCTCGAGTTAGAGATGAGTTCGCGAAGGAAGATCTGTACGTGCAGAGCAAAACCATGAGGATAAGCTTTAAGCGTTGTGACTAGCTAGTTGTGACGGAATTGAGTTTCGCTTTGGTACGGGCGGGGCAACCTCGGATGGGATTTTCTCACAAAAACTTGCGCTACGTGAGACCAATGCTACGTAAGTATTAATAGTAGTCAGATTACAGGCGGTACGTTACTTGTAAAATAAAATAGAGTCGACGCTACGAAATAGTGCGGATTCTTCGGACGGTATCTTGTTTATGTTCGAGAAGACTTCCGCATCGTACTCGTATCGTACCTATAGCGCAGGCGGCGGCAGGTGGCCTATGGGCAAAGAAAACAAGAACAGCAATGCAAGGGGGCTGCTGTTCTCTTGCGGGTTCCCTACGTCGACACAAGCAAACGTTGCCCAGCTAGGATTGCCTCACATCGCCAGGGGAAAACGTGAACCCTGTGCACGTAGCGCCTTAAAAGTTGGATGGTCAAAATCGATTACAAAAACAAGATCTGCAACGCGGGACTTCGCCCGGTGGAGAGAGAGACGTGCAGACCAAAACCAGTACCAGTGCGGAAAAACCAGCCGCATTTCGCACGAACCGTGGCACAAGCAGTACAGTGGAGGGGATTGCCATCGGTTGTCACAGCCCATGCAAACAATGCCTCCGGTCTACGGTGGTGCTTAGTTTGGTCGAGCTACCCATGGGCCAGCTGCGCAAGATCTGGAAAGACCACCGGAGAACCCGCGAAAAAAAGCAGACGGATATTACGAAGACCGACCGGACACGCTGAGCCGGACACGCTCCACAAGCTCCACACCCGCGTAAAAGTAAACAAGGTGGCACCCTACGGTGCCAGCGGAGGGTGTGTGCCTTAAATTTCTTCCGACATCCACGGATTGGTGCACGGGGGGGAGGGCAGTGTACCAGAGCTTCTCTCCGCTAGCCTACGAACGCTGAGTGCCTGACTAGGGCAGGCCTTACCTCCTTGTTGGAGTAGAAAGTGTTGATGATCAGAGAGAGGAGCTGGTTGATGTCAGCCGAGAAAGCGAAGGTCTCGGCCTCGACAGCCGGAGTCTCCTGAGGTTCAGCCATGATTGCTTGCTAGTGCTTGCTTTGTCACGTGGGGACGTAGCTTCGCTTGCTGCTAGCTTTCACGAGAGAACAACTGGATGGCCGGGCTGTGGCAAGGGGTAAGGTGGGTGGCGCCCAGCGCTCCATACGCCTCCTCCACACAAAAACCTTTGTTCTCGAACGTTTTTTAATAGAGGTGGGGAAACACTTAAAAAAATGTTTTTCTGACGGTTTCAGTTTTAAGTTTTTCTTGTAAAACCGACGACACTGCGACATATCGACGTCGTCAAAATGTCAAAACGCGCCCACTGACGATGCGCCGACCCATACTAACTACCCTGGTATTGCTGAAGGTGCTTTGCTGTACGATGCGTTATGTACCCCGTACCACACGCTCCAGAATTATGTACGATTGCAGGCTTGCCGGAGTCTCCACTGCTTTGCGCACTGGCCGCCACATTCTTCTAGAAGATAGCTGCAGAATTATCGTCGACGGTATCTATCTGCTTGGTACGATCGAGCGTTCGTTGTGGTTGTGAGCTCTTCACAGCAGTGTTATTATTTCTACCCCTTTGAAATCCAGCACCAGCACACACACACACTCAGCAGTGTAATCGAGCTGATTGTGCGGCCTAGAGAGACGCCAGCTCTACAGTCACAAATCACAGGATGGGATAAGTTCCTCGTGCTACGTATGTACGTTTCCTCGTAACCTGATGATACTTAATTAAAGTATAAAATCATACATACAAGCAAGTTGCGCATGCCTACACCGTACGCATACACCTCACACCACCGCTACATATGCCATGCGTACTCGTTTCAGATCTGTAACAGTTGTAAATAGCGTGTATGTCTTCCTGCGTATGGTTTTAGAGCATGTATTGATGTTGCTGCTGCTGCTGCTGCGCGGCTTGTTGTGCTGTTTTTTCGCGCCGGGCGTCTCTCATCACACTCACTACTTCGTACAACAGGAAAACGTTGTCAAATTCTTGTTATTTCAATTTACCTTTTCTCACTGCTTCGTACAACAGGAAAACGTTGTCAAATTCTTGTTATTTCATTTACCTTTTCCGACAATGTATGTGCAGTACATAATTACGATGTCACTCTGCAATAAATGCAGCAAAACACACTCATCATCATGCATTCATAGCAAAACAATAAAGTACGAGTACCTACATACCAGGTACCAGTGTGTAAGACTAAAAAAAAATCATAACATGAAGAACACAACACACAGTCGCAACACATTAGAAAAAGCCTTGCGCAACAGCAGCAGTCGTAGTAGTTATTAATAGTACAGTTTCACCTATTGAGACGCAACAACAGCAGTTAGTTATAGTTGTAATGCAGTACTACTATACTGCTGATGTACGCAGGCAAATCGTGTCTCTTGTGTCTCCCCTGAAGACCATAACCCGCAGCAAAGACGCTAAGAGACCGCGGTTCCACCCCTTGACCGACCGCCCCTACACTAAAACTAGCAAACTTTGGCCTAACGAGACCTTGGCGCGCAAAAAAAGACCGGCCTCCTTACAGTAATAGCATATTCGCGCCGCTAATCCAACATCTACTGTTTACCAGTACCGGCTTCCATTATCACTTGCTGAGTTTTTTTTTAATGGCTTTGGTGCCCAGCACGCCATCGAAATAACCTTACGTAACCCTTCTGCTACTGGAAACAAATCCCACACTAATTCCAAGTTGTTTATCCTAAAAAACCGTGGGTGCAGTCCTTAAGGGGGGCTACACAATAACCAGCGGCTACGGGGGAAGAAAAGCTAGATGTACAGCAGTACCGGCGATTTAATAAGATATCGAGATACTGGCCCAGGCTAGATTTCTTATTTAAGCAAGGGAAAATTCCACACTACCTTCAAGTATACCTGCCCCCGCATTTCTAATTTCCCCGGAAATCACAACAAGCTCAGGCACTCGTGGGGCTCGCTGTCGTGAAAGGGCTGATAGCCGGTAGTAGTGTATCATCGAGCCAAAAATAAGCTCTAGGCTACAGGTGCACTACACTAGTAGTCCCTCTATAGCGCCCGTATGTGCCAGACGGGAATACCGGCACTATAGAGGCGCAACCGGCACTACTCCGCATGCTGCCACTACTGATTGTTCTCACCTGGGC
Source organism: Alaria marginata (assembly GCA_037833945.1). Lineage (NCBI taxonomy): Eukaryota > Phaeophyceae > Laminariales > Alariaceae > Alaria > Alaria marginata. Next base: position 14,278 of record JBBMKB010066032.1, read on the forward strand.
CAAGCGATTTCACAGGCGCTATAGCGGGCAATCGGCACTACTCAACCGGCACTATAGAGGGACCCCTGCTGCATACCTACTTCTCCGTGTACCAGAGGGTACAGGTACTCTAGAACATACGGGGGGGGGGTATGAATAGTCATCACGGCGAAAGTCGCAGAGAGGGCGTTTCGTGTGCACAGATGGCTCGCGGATCCAATCTTATACCCAGCCCAGAATTTTACGAAACGCTCCGAGTGTACGTTTTCGGGCATTTCCTAATGCCTAGCTAATGCCTAGCTAATGCCTAGCTAATGCCTAGCTAATGCCTAGATAATCGCGAAATGCTGTACAATTTCAGGCATACCTAGGACAGAAAATCGGGAAATGTATACAATTTCGGGGGTTCCCTCATACCTCCCGCAGACAATCGCGAAATGCTATACTCGTACCCTCTTGGGCGTTTCCAAATACCTAGCGCAAATAATCACGCAAAGCTAAGAATACCATTTATAGGGCATTCCCTAACACCTAGCGCAGATAATTGTGGGATGCTGCCGTACACCTTCGGGAATTTCGTAACACCTAGCGCGGATACTCGCGAAACGCTACGAATACCGTTTCGGGCATCTTCCTGCCACCTAGCGCAGATAATTACGGAATGCTACGCGTAACACCCCAATGGGCATTTCCTAGTACCTAGCGCAGATAGTAGCACATCGCTGCGAACAACTTTTCGGGGGGGGGTTCCCAAACCCTCCCAGGAACACCCCCTACACGCTTAACACCCCTGTCAGCTTTTTCGTTCCATCCTCTCCCCACCGTGAGGGTGATATCTACCACCTATCCCCGGGCAATCCTCATAACAAAACCCTTCTAGAACTGCAACCCCCACCCCCCCCCCCCCCCGACGTTGGAACAAACTACTTGCCGTTAGTGTGGAATCATTCTGGCAGGGGTAAAAGGGTTACGCTCGTAAAAGCTACCGAGTGCGTTTGTTTC
>JBBMKB010066043.1:0-15250 GCA_037833945.1 Alaria marginata
CACTGCATATAACTACATATAAGCAGGGTACAGCCAAGGACCAAGGAAAAAAAAGGAAAAACAGGCAAACCGAAGCAGTCTACGACAGCGCGACAATATTTGATTCGTAGTATGTACCAGGTACCAGGTATCAGATAAATGTTGTGGTTTTCATGTTAAAGTCGCCACTTCAGTTGGATAGTTTGATATTTTAGTGTTCAAAATACTCCAAACCACTGCTGCTTTGGTCTACTCGCAATCTACCCCTAGTATCGTAGCATCGGTGCCGGTATTTGAGTGTTGAAAACACTCAAAAATTAGTCTTGTCTAGTATCGGCACCGGGAGTTGGGTTTGGCTCGGGCGGCTACCAGCGCTTGCGCGCTATGATATGGCGTAAACAGTAGATACGACCAGTACGTGGATGGTATTTTCATATTTTTTTGCTGGTTTATTGGCGCAGTATATACTTCCAATACAAGTATACTGCCAGCATACTTGTGTTGGCTTAGAACACCAGTAGATTGAACAACAATACACTGAAACATACCTGGTACATCTGGTATTTAGAAACTTACGAGCATCCCACACAATGCCATCCCATACAACGGAAAACGTCACAAATGAAGAAATGAGTAAACGAAAAAGAAAAGGAGAGACGGGGACTTTGCGAACGATGGACGATCGTTATGTCTCCGGCTACAACCCAGATCCTAAATCCCTCGGCTTGTGATGGGAAGTGAAGCGAAAATGCGCGCATACCGCCGCAACAGTATACTGGGTGATACTGGCTACTGATTTCTACGGTGTATACTGAACTGACTGCGCCAGCCAGTACCGAGCCCTAAATAGTTAGCCTTATAAATCCGCTTTGAGGTTGGAGGGGCTAAAGGAAAAATGACAAAAATGAGGAGAGACCAGCAGCATCGGCCAGTACTTGTTGGGGGGATGACAATTTGGTGTCCGAAGTGCTGTTCAAAGGGGGTGTACTCCTGCTGCTCGCTCTGACTTCGATACTCGGCTGGTATGACGAACCTATCATTTTTTCGGTCGCCAGCTTTGAGTCCCAAGGGGCTCCCAAGCGGTGAACCAACTACCTGTAGCTACTCGCAAAACCATTTTACGTAATTTGATTTATTGAGCGAATGCGAGTTTCTAATTTGTACGGCACCAAAAAGTAAGGGCCCCGTTCGAGATCCGCTTAAGTCGTCGGCCGCCGCCAACCGAAAATAACGCACACAGATTGACGACAGTTACAAATACCAGGGGTATATCCCGCTGCGCGAGTTCCTAGCCACAGCTACGACAGTACCTTCTTTTTGACGCACCCTTTGGTGCTTGGGGGAAAAGTTTTAAATTATGTCACGATTACAGCATCGACCACACGGAGCAGCCCAGGCTGCTGAGGGGAGGGATGTACCCGAACCCCGAACTACTGCATTGCAGGCAGAGCACAGTGTGGTGCTACTGCTCTTTGATTGTGTGTTCGTCGTACTGCTGCACTGCTGCGCGCTCTCACTATTAACTATTAATCCCTCTTGGAACTTGAGGGAGGAAACTTCATATAATACCAGGTAGACGATTAGAGCGTCGACCACACCAAGCAAATCGGGTCTCTGGCCTACGGGGTGGTTAGTTTGCATTCCGAACTATATGCAGTCCAAGGCGTTGTACAACACGCGCGCAGCATGATGCTGCCCATCCTGCTACGCGTCCACGCTTGTATACGGTTGACAAGGCCGCTCATCTCGATTATTTTATGTTTTATGGCGATTTTTTATTTTTGGGTCCCATAAGGGTTGATATTTAGCCGATTGATTCTGATACCCGCTACATCTGGCATATTATTGGTCGCTGCACCTGAATCCTAAAGCAAGGTTAACGGTTTGAACGAGTGACTATGAAATACCTTGATACCTTGACCTTGTTTTTTCCAAAGACCGAGTCCGGCACATCTATTCAAATAATCTACCAAAGTGCTACTACTACTTCGAATTATGATATGAGGTATTATATGATTTGTAGGATATGATTGGTATGACTGCGTCTCGTTGGAGCGAGGGTTTTCATCAAGCTGCTGCTCTACTATTCAACAGGGGGGGCTACGGTTTAAGAGAAATGCCGATTTAAGAGAGGTCAAAATGGCTTGACACAAAACGTGGTTTATTTAAGAGAGGTTTAGGACAAAATCCCGAAAAACTCTTAAAATCGAATGAACCCGATGGAAACCCCTGAAAACTCGATGTTTCCCCGATCAGTACCTAACACGCCCCGAAAAATCGGTCCAAGTTTGTTACGTTGCCAAACGTAAACGCGTGTTTTCCATTTTTGAAAGCGTAGGGTTGTACCTGATAGTGGTATATATTGTGTGTGCGCTGCTTATGTCTTTGGGTTACTGGTGGTACGTAGTCCAAGCGGTGTGTACCGTTAAAACACAAAGGACATACCTGGTAGTCGTAAAATGGTGCCTACACCAACAAGTAAAATATACATGGATGGAAATTTATTGGGGTGTCTCATTTTGGACTCGCCTTAGATGCAGGAAGCCAAGCAAAAACTTTCTTCAGGTCGTTGGTCTGATTGGTCGAAGCTCTACGCTCGGGTTAGCCTGGCAAAAGGCCGAAGACTACTTCTGTATTTGAGAAGGCTGAAGACTACCGTATTTAAACCGATAGTAAAAGCTGTCGATAGGAACTCGCGCAGGAAAATATGAAAATATGAAAATATATAGGTGTCGTCAACTTGTGTGCATTAGCTCGGTCGGCGGCGGCGGACTTATAACCCGCCCTGTCCCGACTTGTAGGCGCTGTATAATTATAAAGTCTCCCTTAGAATAAAAAGTAGAACACAACCCTCGACGTAAAGTGGTGACGGTTCGACACAATGGAACAACCCAGCGTCAATCGCTAGGGGCAACGACATCTGGGGTCGGGTAGGGTCGGGGCTTCATCTAGCATTTGACTGCATTGGCCTCGGAATTGCCGACGGTATCACAATTAATATCATACCATACTTGGTATAAACATATAAACGTGTTCATGATATGATACCACGATCGTGTTGTTGGAAACCAACTGCCAGTCAGCGACAAAACCACCCTAGCCATTGGAAGCGAACACACACCAAATCGGAGTAGAACGAAGGCTCGCCCTAAATGCAGCCACGAACTCAGAGTCGCAACGAAGTGCAATGCAAGCTAATGCTTGTCTTACTGCCATTTATCGTGCCCTCTTTTTGTTTTGGCATGCCCTCGTGCCGTCCGACCGATTCCTGTACGTGTCAACTATCAACCCTCCGTGTGTGTCGACGGCCGGACGCGGTTACAGGTTTGACTTGCGCTTGATTTTGACGTTTGAAGGAAGGGTCTTTCTATTTGTTGGTGGTATTTTTGAGGGTGAGGCCTACTTTTGAGACCCACGTTTGAGGGTTGGTTTTGAGGCCTGCTTGTGAAGCCTTGTTTGAGGCCTACTTTTGAGGACTTTGGCCATGACGGGCGAAAGGAGAAACGATGGGATCAGCATGGCAGAATGCCGTTCTGACACCAGAAGAACTAACGGAAGTACGAGTATAGGCACACACATTTGCTCTAGCTGTGCTGCTGTGGCGTTTTTGTGGTGCACTCGCGGAAGCGGGGCGGTAAAAAATAGCGTCCCCAGTACTACTACTGCAAATTTGGAGTCGAGCCTGTTCACCGTGTTCGCAACTCAACCATTGAGATTGAGACACAATTATGCGGAGGTAAGATTGCCGGGCTCAAGGGTACTACCTGTTGCGCAACAAGAGCATTCTTTTGAGTTGAGCGGCACCCACAGTTTTGCCTTGAATACGAATACCTACACCGCTGGTGAGGCCTGTGGACCCACCTATAATATCAGGAAGACAACCTCGCAACATGGTGTTCGTGTTTGTCCAGCCTATTATTACCTGATACGCAGCTCTCTTCCGACACATCATGCAGCAATTATTAATCGCAGAGTATCAGGTTCATGCAGTCATTATAGAGCTCTATTCCCCACCCAAAAACTGACTCAGAGCTGTGTTGACGCCGTATGTCCCGGCCTTCGGACCCTGCATCCATCGTTTGCTCCATCCTTGGCCCTGTGTGTTTGCGTCCCTCGTGACGTTTATTTTAGGCTGCTCGCATGGCGGATACAAGAGCAGCTGCGGAAGAGGCGTTGGCGGGCGGGGGAGAGGGGCCTGGATTGGGGTCGGCAGGAGCAAGTCATCACGCCACAGGCACGCCCGCGGCTTGTAAGCATACCCCGTTCGGTGATGGTGTTACATGGTGTTACGGTGTTGCATGATGTTGCATGGTGTTACGCATGAAACGCCTCTGTAGAAAATAAAACTCGGGGTGCAAGCGCTGCAACCCTGAAGCATACCACATTTCGTGGTGGTGATGGTTTCCCCCATGAAACGCCTCTGTAGAAAGGAAAACATTGGGTGCAAGCGTTGCAAACTCGGTATTAACTCCTTTGGGACTTGCTTGGAACAAATGTCGACTAAAACGGACGATTATAGCATCGACACCACGAAACAATGCAATACCACTGCTGGGGTAGGGGGGGTGTCCGAGCTGTAACGTGGGGAGCTGTGCGATACTTGTGCACCAGATCATAGTGATACTCGTACTGCTGTACGCTCTTCCTAGACGCTCGACTCGACTTGATCGCGCTCGTCGCTTTTTTGGTCGGAGTTCCAAAAGGGTTATTACATTATTTGGGTGTTCTGACCGCCGTTCTTGTTCGTTGCGGTGCGTTATGTAGCCTAATGGAGGCAGGGTAGACCGGCCGATCGTATTAGATAATGACGGGACAGGCCCGGCAGCTTTGTAGTGATTACTTTTATCTTACCGTCCGGGAAATAATCGAGCCGTGCGTGTTCTTCACAATAAACCGTTGTTTCTATCTATCCTTCAACATACACCACATCCAGTGTCCGTGCCGATTCGTCACCCTAGAGAGATACACGCTACCTCTACGTTATGTGTGGTACCGTAGTGGTGGTTTCTGTTGTCATGTGTTTTACACCGCGTTATTGATTATGGCAGGACACGGTGAACCAAGCACTTCTACGAAATGTAGTGACTGCACAGTCGTGGCCCGTCAAGGGCGCGGTGCCTTGCCAGATGACAACTACCCCGAGTTAATCCCGGCGTTTTGCGGTACTCTGTAGGATGAGGTCATGACATGCGAATTTTACCGCACTAAACTGGGGCCCCGTACTACACGGTGCCTCACTAACGAGGGACCACGACTGTACCACCAAGTCGTCAAGGGGTTACCGAAATGCTTACTGGCCGGGTTTTTTATTTTTCGTAATTACTTGTACTTTTCAGCTCAACTTGTATGAAGGAGGTTTTATTTTCCCTCAGCGGCGTACTGGACAGGCCGTGGTCACCGGAAGTAAGCTGGATGAAGCGGCCGGGTGGTCACAAGGCATTCTATGCCACCTGCTGTCGCGAAGTGTTTCCAACTGTTGCCTCCCCACCTGTCCATGCTCACCGTACCTTGACGTGGTGCTTCTCCAGACGAGGATGACGGCCAAGGGTCTCCGATTGCTCTTCTGGGAGACAGCGACGGAGCAGGGGCAAAAAGTGAGTGCTTTAGACGCATTCTGCGATAGGGCTCACTTCATTGTACCTTAATTGCACCTTCATTTTATGAGTGAGCTCTGTACCTCACCCACACTTCTTTTTCAGAAATTTGAAAGTGCAACCCGACGAACAACCCCATGGCCTACTCTAGGTATTTAAGGAGTAGTTTGCTATCATACGCATAAACGGTATTCCAGCGATGTTGGACGATATTGGGGAGTTTCTTAGTTGACGAGCCCTCGTCAGTGACACATATGTTGGCATTATGTTATGTTGTTATTATGTTATGTTGGGCAACACTATCGTAGCACGCGTCTGCATTGAAAACGAACGGCCTCGTCGCCAATGTCGCAGAAAGATGCTCAGCTTGGACGCAGGTTTTCCGTAACAATCAATATGATTCATTTAACTTGGGGCCTTTGAGATTGCGCCGGGATTTCGTGTATGCCTTGTCTTTTTTGCCGAGACGTGATTGTTTTTCACCACTTGCAGGGGGTCATGTTGGAGTTTGCGACCTGCTGGGGTAGGGGATCGGAGTACACGGAGCTGCGCCACGAATTGCGCCAGTGTGTCCTGTTATTTGTAGCCACCATGTTCCCTGCCCGGTGTTACTGGACTCTCAGCGCTGTTTTTTTTTCTGGCTCTGTGAAACTACCTGCCCAGTGCTGTTGGACTTCTATCATAGCGTAGTTTTTGTTCTGGCTTTTTGAAAGTTCGAAAACCGCAATGGCATTCATTCGACTTTGCGTCCGTTGTGCCGGTGGAGGTTGTGAGGTTTTCATTTTTTTTCGGTGTGGAACACTTTGCTGCTTGCTCGCAAACAGCAGCAGGGAAAGGGGAGGAGGAAGCAGGGGAAAGCGACGAGCCGGATCTAACGGCGAGCGCCGACCTGGAGGATAGCAGGTGAGGGGTGTGATGGATTTGATGGATGTCATGGCTGTCATGGATGTGTGATGTGGTGATGACTGTGATGGATGTCTTGGATGTCATGGCTATCATGGGTGTGATGGATACCCTGAGGTGTGCGCCGTTAGTGGTTGCGTCGGTTTCCGGTTGCGTGTTAGTGTCCACCCCCAACCTTTAGATATGTCCATACATTTCTATGAGTAGCAGTGTTGTTAGCGTTACGTCGTCGTTTCTCTAAAGGCGTCATTATTGTCAGGCACAGCAGCCAATTTTGTTTTGAGTTTGGAAACCAGCTTGTGAAAGAGTTGCAATCTGTCTTTGGATAGAAGAAAACTCGCACCGCCGCCAACCGTACCCAAGATAATTATGTTCTAAAGCGTGTGCACAGTGCGTTTTAAGGTGTCGATGTACAGCACCCTAGTGATAATTGGGCAGAGCTGTTAGCATATGTCCAGCTTGCGCACAGCACTGCTTATCGTTGCTGCAAGATAATTTCTGCGAGGGTCTACTTGCCAATTTGCATTTTGTCCCGTTCGATAAGAAGACCAGGTAATCGTTTTTGTGGTTCCCCCTGGGTCCACCATCCAAAAGCGTAGTTTTAATAGGACAGGTAGAGATCGGGCGTTTGGTAAGTAAAGCGTCAATTCATCACTGGAGAAGGCATTGTTGTCTGGCGATAGATACCCTTGCATTGTCGTCCAACTTTCGTTCTCAAGATGGTGACAGGCGAGAAACGCTCTGTCTGTCTGCTGTGCTATTTCGGCTATCTTCCTCCGTCACCTCCTCTACAAAAGTGCAAAGGTGCATTTTCCTAGCTCTTAGACAGTAGAATAGCTCGACAAAGCATGCCGTGCCCCGTCGTGGGCTTTGCATGTCGTCAGTCGTATCTTCTACACCGACTTTAGTGACCCTTTTTAGTGTTTTGAGATACATCGCCAGGAGGCGTTTTCCGGAAAGACGACCCGACTGTGATTTCGTGATTTCGATCTCGCCCTCGCAACAGAGAGCTGAACAGCCGCGCATCGGGCTACAGTAGGTTGGAGTTGCCAATAGGATGGGACGATGATGAACAAGCCACACTGTGTCTAGTCGTGCAGCGAAGGATTCCAACGGGCAGTTTCCTTTGACTTTATGCTCCACATGTTCTGTTGTGAAACATTTAATCGTTTAGATGGGATCCCAAGAACTGTGCATTCGTCCTACTGTAGATTGGTGGTATTTTCCCCGTTTGTCGGTAGGTAAGACCCTTAATCGTTTATACCAGGTACCGGTATGAGATACCAAGAGCTGTGCATACGCCTTTCTGTTGATAGGTAGTAAATTTCTTCTGGTTGCACGAGTAGCACTCTCGAGGGCATATATGGTCTAGCCGCGTGGAAACACCACTCAGGTCAGGGCCAGCATCGCTGTAGCGCTTGGGCGTAGATGACCATGGTTGTCATCTTGCTGAGGTGATCTAGTCAACGCTGGCCCTGAGCTGAGTGGACATCCACGCGTTTGACCATAATTCTGCAGGATAATTCTGCATAATTATATTTGGTTAACTACCCTCGTCGTCCTGCAAGTAAATCTACCACTTGAAAGGTGATGTGTGATGGCATTGTAATGTCAATACCTTTCTTTTAAGCTATCCAACATCGTATATTACTAACTACTACCTTCCGTAGTAAGTAGCCGTGGTGATCCAGCAACTATTCAGCTCAGGAGTGATATTGCCCGGTCACTTCGGATGAACACCCATAATTCTGCAGAGGTATGGTCTAACGCGTGGATGACCCGTCAGTCAGAGCCAGCGTTGCTGGATCACCACAGCTAGATGGCCACCCATAATGCCAACTTATGGATAGTCATGTCGTTTGGGTGTTGCGGCTATGGTGGCCTTGAGCTGAGTGGGTATCGACGCGTTTGACCATAATTCTGCAGGATTACACCCATGAGAGAGACATACATTTATATTTGACCATGTTCGATCTTTGGAGAGTCATAGTGATCGCTTTGTGCGATGTTCTACAGCAGCACCGACATCCGTTACTTGTCCTCGTCGCATCGTGTGGTGTTGTACAGCAGTACCAGCATCCAGTATACCAATCGCAAGATCTATATACCCATCTACCTAGAAAACCCGGGGATGTTTCCAGAATGTCCCCTGTCGAGAACACATGGACGACTCAGGCATCTCGTTAGGAATAATTGGTACGAACCGTGTGGCCAACTGCTGATATGTTTGTGCTACACCCTTCCGTGTCTGTTTTCGTCGCAGTGAGCTCTCGGCGTCAGACGAGGATAGTACCTGGATTTCGTGGTTTGTCTCGCTTAGAGGCAACGAGTTCTTCTGCGAGGTATATACGAGTATTTGTATCAGACGGGTATTGTAGTATTGGACCAGATGCTGGAGACGGCTTGACGATTATTATATTGTTTGTTGGTTGTCTATGTTTCGACGAACACCCACCGAAATATCATAGCGTTCCTACGAGGGTTTGTGAGCGGTGGGACCGATTCACGAACATTGTCTTGTCGAGAAACGTATTGAGCGGGTGCGATTGGAGGTCAGAATACCATGTTAAAGTACGTAGGTATATCGATGCAGCCATTGGCGCTTTCAGGGCTTGGTCTCGCTTTAGACTCCTTGGCTCCTGCCCTCTTGGCTCGCGGGCCGATGTCCTCAGCAGTCCTGACAACGAGTTCTGGTGGATCTTAAGGGTGGATTTCGAGTTTTGGGTATGGCTTGGGGTCAGGGTTAAGGTTGGGTTTCAGCCCGTGCCTTGATCCGTGAACTATCAACAGCCCGACCGCTGGAAGGTATTTTCTAAGCCGTGGCTCAATGTTGTTGCCGTAGCTGATATTTGTTGCGTTGTTGTGTTTGACTTGATTGTTTGTTGAAGGTGGACGAGGACTACATCCAAGACGACTTCAACTTAACTGGATTGTCGACGATGGTGCCATATTACGAGTACGCCCTCGATATGATCCTCGATGTCGAGATGCCTGTGGGTCAAACGCTCACCGAGGAGCAACAGGTGAGGAAGCCACTACGCGCTCAATGCCGCATCCAGACCAATCGATACTTTTTTTTGGCTCTTACTTACAACTTTCGCAACACACGTTCATATTTATTTTAGCCGTAATTGATAACTTCCTCGTACGACCATCCAACATAAAGCAGTACACTCGAGAACAGCACGCCGACGCCTATCGTTTGCGTTGCATTATAGTTATATGCTCCCGGTTTTAATTGTAGTAGGGTGGACGCCCTTTAAGTTGCGCATGCACATGCAAAAGATCTGCAGGTATCCGCGTATGCACCTCGTTCGCTTAGCTCCGCAGCCTGTTTCGCACACCGCGAGGAACATTCCAGGCAGGTGCTGATAAATGACAAACTCGGAGTTTTAGGTTGCAATGTGTTTGCAACTTGCATCTCGCTCGCATCCCGCCCAATGCGTTGTGTCGGTCGCTTGGCCCACCGCTCGCTCCGGTGTGTTGCTGTTATATGTGCTGCCGTGCTATGGTGTGCGTGTTTCGTATCGCATTTCGGCCTATGCATTGTTTCCATCACTTTTGACCCACCGCTGCTTTGCGTTGCTGTTGTCTTATTTGCTGCGGTACTTCGGTGCGCGTGTTTCGCAGGAGGTGGTGGAAAGCGCCGCAGAGATCCTGTACGGCCTCATTCACGCGCGTTATATCCTCACTAACCGAGGGATGCAGGGGATGGTGAGCAAGTCACGCGAACGATAGATGTAGCACTTTTTGGTCAATTATGTATGTGACTGCAGGGGCTTCCACTCCTCAATTGAGGAACTACCCAAAATCGTTGGAATACCGTTTGCGTTGTACGTTGTTTTTCGCTGCTTACCCACAGTAGGCAATGGGGTTCTTGATCGGATTACGCTTTCATTTTTTCTCAAAGTTAGGTTTTGGGTAAGTTATGCAGTTCCTGAGGCGCGGAGATTCCGAACATTTGGGTGCATCCACTGCAGTAGTATGCGCCAAGTGTTGGAAGCCTTTCGATGGGCCATACTGTAGTATATTTTAGATTGTACACGGGGTGACATAGAACGCGCCCTGTTTCCTAAGAGTTGTTTTTTGTCGATGTGGTGAGCTCGCACCGACACTCGAATCGATAGGTCGAGATGCTGTTTATACATGAGTGCACGGGGAGGGGGTGTGGAGAGCGTGCACTGTTTCCAAAGACTTTTTTTGTCGATGAGGTAACCCTGTACCGACGTTGGAGCCGATCGGTCGATATGCCTTATTGTGACATTATCTGGCTACCTTCGCATGTAGAGCGTCAAGAGGTCGGCAGAGTGGACGCGTTTCTTGGCTAGATAAGACCTCCGCCGTGCAGTAGATGTTTGAGGCGGCCCTGCGCGTGTCCTGCTATTGTGGCGAAGACGCTTCATAGGGGTGGCACTTTTTGGCCAAATGTTTTCTGACTGACGGAGCGGGGCTCCTCAATGAAAAACCACCCAGCATCGTTGGAACCCAATTCGTGTTTTACGTTCCTATTCGTTACAAACCTAGGCCATCTGATTCTTTAGCGTACATTTTTTTCTCAGAGCCAGGTTTTGGATGAGGCATGAGGAGCGTCAGAAAAAATGGGTGCTCCGGTACTCCTACCACAGCACGCGTCCAAATTTTGTTGGACGTCGTATGTGCCGTGCCTCATTCAAGCCGCCCTGCCTGCTTCCTGTCATCCTTCCTGCCTCCAGTTGGAAAAGTTTCAAGTCGGCGCTTTTGGGCGGTGCCCGCGAGTGTACTGCCAAGGCCAGAACGTCCTTCCTGCGGGACTGTCGGACGTCCCACGCAATTGCACTGTGGCAGTGTATTGCCCCAAGTGCCAGGTGGGGAAGGCGTGTCCAGTATTATAGAGCTATTTTCTCTTTACCACGGTATAATAAATTCATGTTTGTTTGGCTTTTTGTTTTTGCCGAAATTGTGATGTTGCAGTACCCTCTGCGAGATGAGGTGCATCTTATGAGTCTCCGCCATGTGATGTTGTAATTTTGTGATGATGTGATGTTGCCGAAACGTGCGATTGGAAATTGACGCCGGCCCGTTAGCACTCCCCCAACACTGCTTCGTAGTATTTATAGCAACCGTGTACAACTGCAGATTCGATTCGGTAGGGCTCTCGGTCCCTTCGCTTGCATGTGGGCTGTTGCTCGAGTACATACGATATGTAAGAGTAGGTATTTTACTGCTTTGTGCCTGGTATGTAAGAGCTTTTCTGAAAAACTGGCGTTTCGTGTTTTTCCTTGCAGGACATTTATCACCCCAAGAGTACCCGACAGGCCAACATCGATGGCGCCTACTTCGGGACAACCTTCTCGCACCTCTTCCTTCTCGCGCATCCGGAGCTCATCCCATCTAGACCGAATCAGGTCAGGATTTGTTGGTTTGTTATTGGTCGGGTTGCTTGACCACTTTGGAACCCCAGCCACGTTTTCGGAGACACGGTACTTTTTTTTAACAGTGTGGGATCATTTTTGCAGAGATAACAGGGTTATGAAGCTCTGAGTGCACAAGGTCTTTTTTCGCCACGGTAATGTTGCAACAATATTATTAATACTTGATAGTAAATCATAGGCTATATTTGCATTGGTACCGAGATATTTTTCACGCGCAGCACAAAGCAGCATGCAAGACGTGGTGGCCTCGCCGATTGTGGTCGGTTGATCTTATTGTTCTTGTGATTGTTGTGATTGTTTTTTATTTTATTTATTTATTTGTTTATTGATTTTTGGGGTGGTGCTGTACGTTTGTCTATAAAGGCACTGCTCGCCTCCAAACAGCACCGAACAGTCGATCAGTCTTGCCATCGGTGCGTGACTGACCACTTGTGCACACGATCTATTTCTAGAAAAGGGTAACGGCACCACAAAGGATACCCCGAAGCTAGGTACGAGTGGGAAGCAATATTTCTTGCGGTAGCAAAAATTGGCATAGGGTCCCCTGTACGAAAACGCCTTCACCCACAATGTCTAACGGCGTGGCCTGAGACCGGCTCTTACTGTTGGATAACACCGCGTTCTATACTGTGTACTATTAATATCTGTACCCGTGAAACTTGAAACCGTCGAATCGTCTTTCGTCTCACTTCTCTCAGGCGTACGTATCGAGGATATACGGATTTAAGATCCACCAGACGAGTGCGTACCACCGCAACAATAAGGAGGCGGGAGCAAACGGGGAAGCGGGAAGTGCACGAGCATCGCGAAGGAAAAACAGCAAAAAGGATAAAGCACGCCACGTAGCTCGTTAGGGGGCGTGTGTCTTCCAAATATCGTTGCGTACGTACGACGGCGACACTCGTTGTTCTATTGCCGTTGGACCAGGATTTTCGGTTCACAACTCAATCGGGGTTGGGGGGCGAGTCGATTTTTTTTAGCGCATGGAATTTTGGATGTTTTTTTCTCGTTTTGTAACGTACGCTAGCACGATACGTGTCGCGCCAGATGCTTGAGTCAGCGCTTGGCACGCCGTGTTGGTTTTGATTGCTTTTCAACAGTGTACCAGGTGTCATACATCCCAGCCTTTAGATCGCTTGTCGAACGAGCTTCGTGGCATGCACAGGGTGGGTGGTGGTACCGTACGATACATGATGATCTGTTGGTAGGCACGGTGCGAAAATACTACGAGTGACGAGAACAAACAACGGCCTAACATGTTCGGTTCGCCCGCGACCTATCGCATGCGCGATTTGCAGTGCATGTTGCCCGCAACGGACGTACGGTACGCCTCTTGCCATCCTACAATAAGCTATTACCGAGTAAAATGTTGTACGATTAAAAACTCAATAGGGGATACCGCGGTCGGCTCTGGCTCAATCAGGACGAGTTCGCTTCATTTGAGAGTTGCTGTTGTTGCTGTCGCTGTCGCTGGTGCTGGTGCTGGCGCTGGCGCCGCAGGCACGCTTTTTATGAGCGCTTCCACATACACTTGTCGCTTTTTAGGGTTCAGGAAGTACTCCTTTAGTCCCATTGCTGAAAGCAGACGAGAGCAGGCAAGTTTCATCGGCATCAGGGGGCGAGGGGAGTGCGCTGTGTTAGGGTTGTGTTGGCGTCGTTGAGTTTGGTTCCACTTGGTTCCACAGACGGGAAGCTGCAGAGTGTGTGCTGCTCAAGTAAATTTATGTTTTACATGCTTGCTTGTCCCTGTTTCTACAGTACTTGACTTTTTTGTTATCTTGTTGGCTCCGTATGGTTCCGTACGATGAGATTCGCGTTGGAAGCGGGGACTGACATGTGCACCTTTTCGAATCTGAGCATCTCGTTGTCTGTTCCGCTTCTTGGTTTCTTTCAACTTCTCCACCTGCTCCACGTGCTCCCTGTTCACTCGCCAGTAATCCAGCTCGTTTATCTGGATTGGATGTTGCGTTTTAATTTTGCGGTGATCCACGCAGCCGGAAACAACAAGTATGGCAGGATTCGTGGCAAAGTCTTGGGTAATTGTTCTATGCGACCGGTCTAGCAGGACTTTGATTCCCTTATCCTCGAGTAAAGTTTTCCATGTGAGCAGTCTGGCAGGACTTTTATACTTTTATATTCGAGTAACGTCTTTCATGCGAGCAGTCATGACTTTTTGGTGCCCTTATCTTCGAGTCGGTGTAACGAGTGGTACGGTCGGTGTCCACTACACTCCCCGGTAACAATTGTCAGCGTATGCCATGCGACTGACTCTGGCCGTCCTGGTGGTCGCTGCTGATGCCGAGTCTATCTTCTGTGGCTCTTTCGCGCCAGTCTAGTCCCTAACCCCTGTAGAACTGTACCCACGTTTTTGATAACAAACTATTTATAACTACTATTAATAATTAATAATAGTAATGGGATATGTTTGCAGTTCTAGAAGGCGTGGATAGGTGCGTCAATCACGAACATGCCACCAGCGGGGCTTACGGCGCGCGAATCCCATAGCCCACTACGGTTGTTGGTATACCCACCTTGCCCAACACGGTTGCTATCCCTACCTTGCCTTCTCTGCTTTGGCCTATTCATGGCGGGAAAGTCGAAGTACCTACGTAGGGTCTCTGTGGCACATTTACACCTAGGGAACAGCACGGCAACGCATATCGTTGGCGCTGCATTACAGTGTGGGGCTTGCTGTCAGACTGCGTTGTGACTCGTTGTTGCCAGACTTCATCGCAACTCGTTGCTGTCAGACTGCATTATAATTCGTATCGTAGATAGAGTATTCCTGACAACTGGTACCGGTAGAACTCTCTAAAGGACAAGCATGGTGATTCGTATCGTAAATAGAGTATACCAGGTACCTATACCTGGTACCGGTTGACAGCTACCTTTTGTTTCCACCACTTGGTGCCAAGGATGTTTCGTTGCGTAGATTGCTGAAGTCGGAAGACAGGATAAAGCACTTGAGGAAAGTCTTTGTTCATGATCTGCGGGACGAGATAGACGGTCGAGCAGCAGTATCATAGACACAACCCAAGGTCAACGGTTAGTGATACGCGGTCGAGCAACGGTGTCGTAGACACCGTCCATGGTCAACAGCCAGTGATACACGATCGAACTGCAGTATCATGGACACCATTCGTGGTAATAGTTAGTGATGCACGGTCGAGCAGCAGTATCATAGACACCATCCATGATCAACAGTGCAAAGTAACAACCTAGTGAAATATCATCAACTAATATAACTAACTGGTGTGACGGTAATGTGTCCCCACTGTAATCTAGTCATTATTATTATTATTATTATTATTATTATTATTATTATTATTTTTGCCCTCCGACAATATAACGTAGATGCCTTTC
>JBBMKB010066054.1:4569-15247 GCA_037833945.1 Alaria marginata
GAATTAAAAGAATAATGAGGTTACCCCTTCTGGTGTCTATAGATTTCGTCGCCTGTCTAGCGTTCAATGGTAAAGATCGGCGGTTAGCTCACGGGTGTTTACGCAATATGGATCTGAAAATTAATGACGTTTGTTGGTCAAAGAACCACATTGTTAAAAAACCGTTCAGGCCTATGCTTCTTGTGTTCGGCGTAGCACGCGTTAGCTATACGATAGAGTAGAGTCATTTCACGGTAGGGGTGCTGCAACAAGTTCCTGAGCTCCTGACACGAGGAGTTCAATGTCTCACCCGAAACATGACATCGAAGAATTTCGTTCGAGCAATTCGATCAACATTTGTATCCGTTAGTCCCAAAACCAATGCACTCGCGGGATGATTATACTAACTGGTAGTTGCTCACTCCAGGTGCTTAACCGGCCAGGGACATTTGACCAGAAGAACTGCAACCCCCACCGTGGTATGACTCATACCCCTTTACAGGGCTTCTTAGCTAGCGAATTATCAAAAATCGGTCAGCACCATTGTCGTTACCGTGGTGGTCTTGTCCCGTTTCACTGCTGGTGTTATGATCAACCAGGTATCTCAGAGACAACCAGTTGATCGCTTTGGACGTCGACGTCTTCAACAGTCTACAAAGAGCAGATTTTGTGTGAGTATAGAGGTGTGTATCGAGAAGGGTCTGCATTTTCTTCAAATATTTGATGTCTAGGGGTAGCATCGTGTGACGATTTCATAATGTATAGGTAAAAACCCAACATGGCTCCCGTTTATCATGCGTTGTACGATAACGTTGGCTACAATGCGTAAAAATATAGTGTCAATGTGCGGTGGAACTGTTGTTCGGGTTGCACGTTCAGTGGCTCTAACGTCCAACAAGGTGTGCGCGTTCGCCGTCATCTGTTGCGCGTTGTTTTGTTGGTGTGACAGTCATTTCGGTTCCTGTTGAGCACGTCGAACACACGAATACCCCATGCCACCGTCGTCGGCTGTACCACAGTGGTCCGTCTGTACCACCAGTTGAGTTGTTTCGGGTGCACGCTGTATCGCCTGCAGAGTCCCTTCTCACTGAAGGCCACAACCACTGTTAATGGTTGAGTAACTAAACATAGCCTTGTTGATTGCCATCAAATCGCCGGCATAGCCATCTCGTCGGTACCGGTGCTACAGGGTGGGTGTTAGTGGGTGATATATACTGAGTTCATTTAATGTGGGCCGTTTAACGTGGGAATTCTCTACTCGGAGCGGAGTTGTCGCCTAAAGATCGACACGAGGTGGATCGTAGGAGCGAGGACAACCAACCGTAATGACTCGATACTTCAGGTGTCGGCGGCAGCACCGCTCAGCGAGTATCTCTCTTACGGAATGACCCGACCGTCGACAAATCCGCTATATCACTACGTACCTCTGATATTAAATATTCTACCGTTTATCGTTTATCTGACGTTGTCTGATGCTGAACTAGGAAATATAAGCTAGACAATGCAGACCATTCTGCTCCCACCCGGCAATACGAGCCAGACCCTACAGCTTTGTACCACATATAGCTGACCTCCACGTTAAGATTGGTTATCTAGCCGACGCGTGCAGCTGTCCGTGTAGGTAGGAATGTTCCAGGCGTATATACTCTTAACGAGCAAATAGTTTGCCTTTAAATACCAAGTGAGGTCAGCATGTGTTTAGTGTAAGGTTAACGTCATAGACACACACATGAAAGCTACCTGACAGTATAAACAGATAGTACGTGGAAGATTAACCGCGCCCCCATTAACGGTGAACCCTTTCCCGCCTCGACTCGTCAGGGACATTCGCAACAACATGCTTACGACCCTGCCCGCAGGTGTTTTCGAGAAACTGGGGTCAGGCACTTTACTACGCTTTTTGTGAGTGCCCCTGCGTCTTGCAGAGTTGACGCGATTGCACTGCAGGCGTTAAACGCGCGCTTCGGTGCTGTAGACGTTTTCACTGCTGCTGAAGTACTGGTATAAATAGTAGCCTCAGTGATCAATCCTTCAGCTGTAGAAACTGCCCAGTATCTTCGGAGGTCTATTTGTTGTGTGTCGTTTGCATTTTCTGAACATGTAGCTCGACGGTGCTGCTCATCGGGGGGAACCGACAGTCAGTTGGGGCTCGGGTGGGGTGTGCAGTATAAGACAATCTGAAGTAATGGGCCACGGGAGTAATATGGCGAACCACTACGGTGCGTGTCCTTGGTCACTGGTAGACCAAAAACGGGTATGGTTAAAGACCACCAGGAGTCACGTGTCCCACCTCGTATGAAGCGGAAGGCCCAGTATACCATGGTCTGAATATTTGCTTGTGTTTTCATAATACTGCAGGCTGTATGTCGTCCCGAAACAGGGAGCCGGCCGTAAGCGTACAGTACAGGACACCCACTAACGAACAGGGATGCTGGCCAGGGAATACTACTGCTTTTGATTGTTTAGTTTGACAAACGGTGCGTTCTGTGTACTGCACTTTGACGTCAGTATAACGCCTCCCGAAGGTCAGACCGACCTGAATTCTGAGCGTGGCTTTATTTTCGCTTCGGGAGTTCTACGGCTCCTTCTACGGCGGTGGCCAATACGCTTCGTCACCGCGGGTCGTCGTGCCTGTGGCCGCTTGGCATGTTCATTACACAACTGAGTTGTTGTGCACACGTTTGAGCTGATCATCTTTACCCCCCCTTTCCTTTCTGTGCGAAATCATTTTTACCTTAGGCTGCTGAGTGGCAACTCGGACCTGCAGTGCATTCCAGCAAAGTGAGTATAATAGTGGTAGGGGATACTTCGTTGCTGTGCTAGGGCTATGTCGCTGCTGCGTTATCGCTTGTTAGATATACTCCACAACATTTGAGCTAAGCTATGCAGTAAGCACTGACCGTGATCCAGCGGTTATGCTGAACATATAAATATCACTACAATGCTTCTCCATTCTGGCGGTTGAGCCTAGAGATACTGTGGGCGCGGAATGGTTGGGGATCGACTAGTACTCCCGCCACGTCCTTTTACGTTTTGTCGGGTGAAAGCCGAAACATGCCGGGAGGCATTAGTAGTCCTCGCTTTTGGCGCTGTGTATCATTTTGTGTATATTTCAGAGTCCGCGCTTGCATGAGCCAAGCGGTGGAAATTGCATCCCTAGGTGTGCTAGGATATTGGTAGCACGGTTATTTTCCTTTTGTGGTGGCGCGGGCGGGGATCCGTCAAGTAATCGAACCGGCCAATAAAGGTCGTCTGAGTCCTGGTTCAAGGTACTATATCAAGGTGTAACATACATAAACAGTGGAATTGTTCATCGGTTCAAACGCACCCTGTTTGCCCTGGTGAGGGTCGGGCCGGGCATAGAGCTCCTAAGGCGAAATTCCTCACATAAATAGGTACCGCTGGCGCTTGGAACTAGTCGCTGGTCACATAACAACCTCTATTACTACCGTAGTACCCAGGTACAGTCTTCGGCGGGCCTTCGGCGCTGCCTCGTGGTACCCGTCGCCCATGTTGATAACCTCCACGGGCGTGGGCTCGAGGTGGAGGAGGTCGGATCACAGAATGGCACTCATGATAGCAGCGCGCGAGGGGTACCTTTTGTTTACGAAATATATGTATACAAGGCACAGACAAAAAAGTTGAGTATAGATGGAAGATAGAGGCAAATGTAAAGCGCACTAATCGGTCCCTCCCGAGGTCGATATACCGTAGTATATGCCGGGGAAAACATCCCTGTCGTCTCTACGAAGTCCTAGGCGGTTTCAAAACAAACCATCCTGTACGCCTGATAGGGTTACCGTCGAAACCCTCCCTACTAGGTGCGCGAGACAATACACCATATCTCATCATATAACGGCGATTCAAACTAATATCACCGAACACTCAAGTCAACGTTATCATACTCAAAACTCAAAATAGAAAAACCGGACTCTTAAACCCAATACAAATTCAAAATCCAGAATCTTCAAATCCAACAACATTAACATCAACTAGCAAGGCGGTTGGTCGAGATGGAAACGAGAAACACCGCGGCCGCCGGAGGGATGTGCTTGCCACGGCGCCCAACGCGGCAGCTACAGCAACACGCCTAAATTGACAGCAACGACATCTTATAGTTCGCGAAAGGAGTGTGATCGTATTTCGCCGGGTCAATAAATAAAGCCAGGAACCAAGTGACGAACGTTTTCAGCTATCTAGAAGACGATCTTTTAATTTAATGTAAATATATGTTGTTGGATGAAGCTTGCCGAAAGTAAACCCGTCGATTACGGTCAAAATGGCCGCGGTCATCCGGAAAACAATCCCGATGCCAAGCGCCCTCAATACGAAAGACTCGCATTCGTGAAACCAATCAAAGTCGCAACGAAGTGCGCATTCGCACACAATATCGTATCTCTTCGTCATAACCGCAGTTTCGGCCGTGCCATACCCGGCGCCTCAAGTCCCCCCCGAAGATAGAGATGCCCCGCCGCTAGTGATGAGGCATATATTGTTGCAATGTCAACGTCACGGATTAAGCCCGATTTTTGACTTTGCCCACTCTGCATGCGAATGATATCGGCGTATATGTATTTGCAGCTACGCCACCGAGCAAAGGACCTCGTCATCCTACAGCTCTTCCAACACCTATTCCGACGAGGTTATTACCGCCGGTCTTTGCGGTACGTGACGGGCGTGCAAGGGTATGTCTCGGTCGCATTCATTGTTTTTAGTTACGATGATGCAGACGTACTTCCAATACCGTTTTGTGTCGACATGTCGTCCGAGAGTGCGGCCGATAGAATACGCGATTGCCGTTGTAGCTCCTACATACGTTATTCGTTGGGGCACCCGGAAGCCCGGCTCAACTATGGAGGCCTGATTAATTTCTTTATTACTCGAGGATATGCGGTACGACGATATATATGCCGTGTAGTGGTTCGGGCGATGATATGACGTTGCACAGCTTGAACACCTTCATTTATAGTGTGCGACATTATCTTTGTTGATGACTACTCTTCGGATGGGGTTGCATCTCGATATAATAATAATGCATGTAGCCCGATGTTGACACGAATAACCTTGTCAACTTCTGTGTCAAACAAAGTGATACTTATTGGAAGGGGTAAACAAGGCGAACCCTAGTATACTGGACGAGGGTCCCAGGCCACGCTGGTGGGTCACTACTACAGCAGTATAGTTGTTCAGCGGTTCGGAGTCACTCACACGTGCGACTACTGTAAATCGTTGTAAGACTGCGAATTTCGTTTCTCGATTTTGGGGCACGATTTGCACCGACGCCATAGAGTTGTTTGTACGCTCCGCTAACGGATCTAGTTGGTGGGCATGTTTACTCCGGCGAACGTCTTACACGACACATGTTACAAACGATACAGGTACGCCGTTGTTTCTTCGGGTTTCCCACTTGGACATGTCGTTACATTACCCATTAAATAGTTTTGAGTGAGCTGAACGTGCAACCCAACGACCAAGCCCGTGGCCTAGGTACCACAACAACATTCGTATTTGAAAAGCAACAATACAATTTGACGTGTTTGGGTTAAGGAGCCTAGAGATTCCGAAAAACACTTAACCGTAAAAGTGCTATTATTCTGCGTATTATTGCATCTATCGTAGAACAGGTCCTACCCTGAAGCGACAACGGAGCTATTCTCCTTGCCATAGTTTTTGTTATTGTTATATCACTCTTCTACATTTCGGGATGAATAGTGTACTGCACATGGTCGACAGATAAAATCATACGACTTGAGGCCCTTTTTTCGTGGAATAGTACATAATCCTTTTATCGGGAATGTTTTGAGTGATCAACGTTGAAGATCATGCTGCACACTGTTCGACGACAAGCACCAAAATACTAAAAAATAGACCATCCATTGTACCCTCATGCATTTCCGCCGAACGCGCTCGACTTTGAACAGAATGTACCGATTTGTCGATATGCGACGGTGATTTGACCTGCCTTGCCGGGGCGGAAGGCTACACCTTTGAAGGTAAGAGCGACTTTCCTGGCAAAAGACACTTGGTAAGGTGAGCGACCACTGTTTTTTCTCGGAAGGCTCGTTCCTCACTTGAGGGGCTTGATGTCTCACCCAAAAAGTAGATTTTGAAAAGTCAATTATGATGCAACGTGATGAAAAAGACAAACCCATGACCTACGGTATGCAAGACAATCAGAATGCAAAACAATAGCGTCATTCCGGCGATTGAGGGACTTGATAAGCTCCGTCATACTAAAATAACATCGTCCTGAACGTACTACTTCCCTATTGGCTCGACACAGGATATACACGCTAAAAGGCGCGGACTCGTTTGTCTGCCAAATGCCAAACAAATACGATTAAGCCCTACCTTGCGGACCGGCGTGTTTTTCGTATATTATGACAGAGTTTTCGAAAAATTGGGAACGGAGCCTAAAATGAGAACGGACGGTTTTCTTTAGAAATCAAACCAATTGTGTACAACTCCACGAAACAAAGTTGACATTGTGCTTTAAGCTTTCAATCACGAACATAAAACATGTGGATTTGTTCTATAGCAGCTCTTAAAACAAATATGATGAATGTTTCGTGCATCCGTTAACCCCTTCAGAACTGCGTTCGCGTGTTGGGGACAAAATACTCAGATTCAATATAACATGACTTCTATGCTGTGAAAATATTTCCGGGGTGTGCCCGACAATTTCATCAAGCGTGTTTGATTCATACTCCCCTGCCCAGCCACATCAACAAAAATATGAGACGGTACTACAGAGTCTATGGTATCGCTCGTTGATGGCGAACAGCTGACATACCAACAACATATTGGCTACAACCTACTTCTGTGGTTTCCGTTTTGCTGATATCGACAACCTACATTATAGACGAGTATATGTGACCCCGGCATGAAAACGCTCGTTTATGTAGACGAGGCAAATGCCGAATAAAATACTTCAATGCATGTATGTTTGTTTCGTTTCTGAAAGCCGTCACGGAAAACGAGCTAGACCGTGTTACCAGATACAACAAAAGCAAGCTTCTGCAGGGAGTATAATTGGAAACGATGTCGAACAGTTCCACGACCTCCCCCTCCTGTTTCGCCCGTCTCCGCTGTTCCTACCCCGCCTCTCGGTGTCCTCACTCCCATCTCCATCGACGCGAGCAGGTGATACAGGTGAGACTAGCGCGTTGTGTGAAACGTGCGCTACGAAAGGCGTTGTCTTGTAAGGAAAAAATATATATTGTCTCCTGGGCTACTCGTGTGCGGAACCACACGATGTCGTTGGGCGTTTTCAATTCAATTAGTTGTATTACTGGGCCATGGTATTATTCATCAGGTTAAACTCTCGTACTCTATCGCAGTACGTTTCCGGTTGGGCGTGGATGTCCTGCAATAAAAAGCTTCAGAAATATGGACTCCCATCTATTCGTTGCAAGGGTTAGTGAAGTAGATAACCATGAATATTTCCAAACAGACTAGTATTGCTTGAACTGCAGCAGTGGTTCGAAATGGCATGCTGTGCAACCGCCCCTGCTGGGAGCTGTCGATGACACGTACAAAGCAATATACAACAATAAACTGTTTCTGACAGCAGCACAGGCCTGTTACTGTTGCAAAGCACCGCATTTCGGATTAGGGACACCGTTACGGTCGACTCCACGTGCTGTGATGCTCCTCGCTCGACGAGATCACCTCGAGGGCACGCGTACCATGACGTGTTGATCGTTTACCGAGCTGGGCAAAGGTAGAGAGGCGGCCCTTATAGCTTATGTTTCGGTGGTTCAAAGCCTCTCTTGCCACGAAGTTATCCCTCTGCTTCGTGGAATTCGGGTGCACGATACGCTTCATCATATAATACATTGCGACGCTGAGTCGTGTAAATTTTGTTTTGACCCGTTTCGTCAACCTGGCTGGGACCCTCCCACGCGAGTGGTCGAACTCGGTTCTGAACTTGTTGGTTCCCCTCCTCCGTATTATGGGTCGGCAAAAACAGATATGGTGGGCGGGGCGCCTTACTCAAGAAATGGTACAATGTCATCGTGTTTTACGATTCGATTAACCTTGACGCAGCCCGCGTGGTTGCTAGTGGCACCGCCTTTTCCCTTCCTCTCATATCAAACTTTCGGGTCTGGGGAAATCTCATTAGTATCTTGGGATTTCGGTTTGATTGTTATCCCTAGGACATGGGTTTGCTCACTGGTTTCCACCATCAGTTTGCTCATATTTTTGGTGTTCTGGTTAGGTATACAGCTCCTTAAGAGACAAGCCTCTTCAACAATAGGTTCCCCTCTTGTAGACTATACGTCGACTGGTGCCGTCAAATTTACTAGATCCCAAGAGCTATGTGCTAACCCCACCCCTGCCTGCGTCTGCCCTACCACTTCCATGGCGACAATAATTAAACAAGCCACTGACCAGATACGGGTTGTGCTAAAACATATCCACATCCTGTACGCCCGATGTGCCTCTAAACCCTTCATGAAACAATCCCGGTGCATGTGGCTGCCATCATGGTTGGTTTCGGTGACTAATGTTTCGTTACTTCGTTTGCTTGTATGCAAACTGGACAGTTTGCGCGGATGACACTGACTGCGACACGGGTGCCGGGGAAGAGTGCTGCCTGACGAAGCTGATTTGTGAAGTCCCTGATGCCGCCGACCCCGGCGCTTGCGGTAAGAATCTATTTTGAGCGTCTCGGTGTTGAAGAGGATTATATTTCCGCAAGGTTAATTTCAGTCGCCTTCTATAAATATTCGACGTGAAGCCTTGTGGTTGGCTTCTTGACCAACTTAACCTGCCTGCAGAAGACTAGATGTTTTTTTTCTTAATCGTGTTTTTTTTTTGTCTGGCGTAGACATGTTTTTCACTCGGCGGTTGTGTCGCCTCGCAAAAGCATTTTCTTATACAAGTCCGGCATTTGAGGGCATTGAGGACGATTCCCCCGACCTTTGCCCATGGTAAACGGGTTGGCGTGCTTCCCTCTCTTTCAGGCATGCAGAAGGAGGCATGCCACCATAGGGGTAGCGCCATATTTGATACTGATGGTCCCCGTTTGAAGAACCCTCTACCACGATTGAAAACGGACTACAATAAAAGCAGACATGCAACCCCATGAACAATTTAACCGATTCATTCCACGGTAGGGGTGCAGCAATAAGTCCCTGAGCTCCTGACATGAGGAGCTCAATATCTCACCCGGAACATGGCTTCCAATATTTTTGTTCGCGCAACCCGATCAACATGTCTATCCGATAGTCCTAAAACAAATGCACACGTAAAATAGTTATACCAACCGGAAGTTCCTCACTTCAGGAGCTCAACCTGGCAGGAAAGTTTGCCCCCAGAATGTGCAACCCCTACCGTGGGATGACTCCACCGCCTATTAATATGTCGAAAGTAAAACGATAATATAAAAAACAAAACTCCTTAGGGCAATTCTCCAGAGCAGGAGCCCCGTCAAACAAACCGAAGCCGTTTCTGGCTGACGGGGTTCCATAGCGGCGAAACCACTAGTTGCGGTTGGTATACAGCAGTGGGGCCTACACAAGGTTGTTCGAATAAGGCGGCTACCAAATATAAGGCGGTTGAAATTTGTTGGCACGACTGTAACTGTAAGTACAACTGCCTATGCGAACAGGGTGGCCTCTTAATATATGGCGCCCAAAAACCCCTTCGCACTATACGTAATTGTATAGTTTCCACTACTGTATGCTATTGGCTGTCTACTATGGCCGTAGAGTTGAACTGGCATTTTCCTTAAACACACATGTTTTTGATCGAACTACAATGCTCCTACCTGGAAGAGCTTCGGTACGTGTACGTGCGGCCTCTACCGCAGCATGCATCGCTGCCTCTCAATCCGCATTAGTAGATGCCACATCGTTGGCTTGCCATGGCAAACCGCCTCTCTCTGCCACAGCCGTGGTAGGTAATATTTATTTTTTGTTCGTCAGAGGTCGTGATGTGCGTTACAATAAGGGTGATAGTGTGCTCGTCTAAGAGCTAAAACGGTTAAAAAAGGACCGCGCTTCTTACCCCCATACGGTCAGAATGTCATGTCAGCTTGGCTGTGATATTCATCGTACAGCTACTTTTCGTGATTGTACATCGGGGTATGCCTTAGAGTTTGCACATTATCGTGTTTTTGGTGAGTTGTAGAGATCCTCACGCAAGAAGCCTCACAACCAACTAAGTATTGTACATACTCACCCTGTCATACGCTTGGCGCAAATTGCATTTCTCCCATCAACATCGACCGGTCCACCCCTGTCTTGTTTACTATATGTGCAGTTGTTTTGAACAAATGTTAATCGATTACAAGTTGCAAACAAGCAGGCACCATTCGAAATTCGATTAAGAAATATAAGACACTGTTGCACTACATGAACCTCCAGGGCGCGTGCTCTCTAAAATGCGTGTTTGATCCCTTCAACTTCTCATATTTGAAACTATCCTGGTTGTACAGAACGAATCTCTTCGTATGTGCATCCTAAACACTGGGCACTCACACTAGTGCTATCAGGTACACGTATCTACAGTAGGGAACTCGCCGAGCAGACGATTTTGACGTTGAAGGCTTTAAGGTGTTGATGCGACGACGACGAGCGAAACAACACATTCAGCTGCTTTTACACAGGCCTAGGTATATTTTTTTCCTGGGAGGGGTATTCTTCCACTCCGGAGTGACTGGAGCCTGTCCTGTGACCACGGACTTGATTTT
>JBBMKB010066065.1:0-29205 GCA_037833945.1 Alaria marginata
GTGGGTATTCGAATATATTGTGTGCGATACTTCACGGCGGCCAAAGGCATACTGCCGCCAGTACTATTACGGGGGGCCATAGTAAATAGGAACAAATGTTGTTAGTAACAATAGGTAAATATATAAGGTTTTGTGTGTACCGTAGGTCCTATTTACTATGGTCCCCCGAAATACATTAAGTCTACTATATACCTCAGCTTGTAAGCATAGCCGGATCGAAAATGTCCAGGGTACACCGATAGCTGCTTCGATGCACTTCAAATTTGCCATTGTCGACAGATACCAGTCTTGTTCCTTGCGTATCTAAGGAAGTCAGCATATATTGCTAAGACTGCCATCGGCTCCGGACGCCTAGACTCTCCTCCTCTCCACGCCGACCGTTTCGCTATCCTACCATATAATCAACATCCTGCAGTGAACTAAAAATAGGCAAGTTCAATACTCGGGGAACAGTCCAAATGACTGTCTCTCCTGTGTTTAATATTTCTCTCCCTCTCGTTTTTAACAAGACTGTCCGCAAGACGTATAGATACATAATCCATGCAGCTCACGTCAATGCAAGATGTAAGGGTGGCGGTAGACATAGAACTGCACATCGTAGCACCGCATCGCAGCCGAAGTTCCGACGTCGCGCCGGTGACCACCTAACGCTCGAATATATGAGGCTCAATGTAGCAACATACAGTACGTGTTTAGCATCCAACAGGATCGTACAACCCGAGGGTATCGGTAACCACGCCGGTCTGCGGCCTGTAGAGGTGGAATAGTAGGAAGTATAGATCGAGGTGTAGTCGTCCGTAAACAGGCGTCTGTCGCGATAATAGTGCCGGTGAAAATCGTCGAGGAGTCGTTGTCGTCTCGCTGCGTCGTGCTGCTTCCGTCGAACACGCCCTCCTCTATCCACACCAGACACGTGTTACGATAGAGGTTTTGTTTCTGAAGCTCCTCACTTGAGGAGCTCTACGCCCTCACCGAAAAACTGATTTTGAGCAAAGCAAAAGTAAGTGCAATCCGATGAAAAACCTCCGTGGCCCATCTATACAAAAAAGCATATCGCAAAAACAGAGTGACATTTCGACAATTTGGGGTTAAGGTGCCCCGTCATCCAGAAAATAAAAACGCTAAAAATGCTACCTCTATCGTAGAACGCGTCACCACCTCGCCTGAAATCGTCGTCGTTACCGTCCAACCGCCCGCGTCGGGAGCGTAGCCGCGCCTGGCGAAGACTGGGTACTCGCCCACCATGGCGTCCCCGGACAGTCCGCTGAATACAAACAAGAATGTCCTTCCCACGATTTTGGGTGTAGGGAGCCCCGTCATTCAGTGCGAACAACGCCCAAAAGCCCTACCTCTATCATCATAGATCGTGTCGATGACACTCCAAAGTTAAAAACCTCCAGCGTAGCCGTGTCGGAAACGGGCATGTATTCACTCGAGAAGTAGCATTGGTATTGCTGTCACGAGAGAATGACAACAATGGGAGGATGTGCAGCTACAGTAGGTGCCGGTTGTTGTTGTTGTTGTTCATATGTAGAACCTGAGCTATCGCTTACCCGTATTCAGTTACTGTGTGGTATTTGGGTTGAAATGATCTGCTTCATATTTTGATTATATTATGTGATGGTCCACTAGAAGAGAGCGGAGTAACTAGAGATGGGGGAGGGGGGTTAGGATGTCGTAATCGAGACTTGCCACTAGTAGTATCGATAGGAGTAGTAAGGAACAAGGCGCCTCGCCGTGGTAGAGTTTCTGTGGGGCTTGAGCATTCAATGAAAGGCAATGATATTACTATCTCGAATCTGGTTAGTGACGAGTGCTTCAATGGACATTGCATGGTTTGACCAACATGCTCCTGATTACCGCCTCCGACCGGAGCTCCTTAACGGAGAAAATACCCAGTATCGCTTAAAACCAAACACCACGTGTTATATACATTGGTCATGGGATGGTTTGCTCTCACCTGCATTCATGTCGACCTCTGAGCTTCAATCTCCCGAGTTGAAACAACACAGATAAAATGGAATCCCCTCTTCTTGTTTTTGCTTTCGTCTGGTATGCTTCGACATAGACCGCTTCTACTGTGTGTCAACATGTGATGGATTCATGTATTTACCGTGCTGTGCCATTCCTGCATTTATAGATGACGCGTTCTACGATAGAAGTAGCACGTTTTGGTCATTTTGTTTTCTGAACGACGGAGCTCCTTAACTCAAAATCGATGCAATTTCAATTTTTTGTTTCCCAACAACGTCGCTATTTACCTAGGTCATGGATTTTTTTGTCGGGCAGCACTTCTTGTTTTGGAAAAATAAGTTTTTGGGAGATATTTAGAGCTCTTGAAGTGAGGAGCTCCATAACATTAACAATGGTTGGTGCACCTCTATCGTAGCGTGCGTCAGGTATAGTTTGCAACCTTCTTGTGCGCAGTATTAATAGATGCTCAAATATTCAAGCGGCTGTGTGATGATTCGTTTCCAGGTTGCTGATATTGCTTCGTCGCATTCCAGGTGTTCATTGGTTGGCGAATAGCTTTTGTTTCACGAAGTCTACGTATGCCGAAGGAAGACCTGTACACGATGGGGTTTGGGTCCCTCTCACAAAAGGGGGGGTGGGATCGTGGGCACGTTGCGTTCAAGAGGAGGTTCACAAACGCCTTTACGAAGGAACTGGTATATTCCACTTGCTCAGTAAGCACGCTTCACCATTTCTACCTCAGCACAGGAAATAGCGGGGTGTCATTCCAGGCAATCCCTGCAGGTAAATCTAGCCCTGTAGGCAGTTAAAGCAACCTTTACGACTACCACCGCGACGGCTACTGCAGCCGCTGCAAGTCTTAATGTCTTTTTTAAGCCTTGCGCCGGAAACAAGACATCGGGGGAGATTCCGGCTTTTGCGTGACACAGCTGCACAAATGAATACACCCACGTGCGTGCGCCGCCAAATAGTTGTTCGGTAGGTACGCACGCTGGTGTTTCGCGACGGCGTACATTAGGTTCGCTTGATGGACAGGGTTGTGGAGTTCTTGGGTTTGGACATGCGTTCGGAGGGTCATACCGTGTTCGACCCACTGACTCCACCCCAGAGGTCCTCCGCCAGGCATTACAAGAACACTCAGTTGGTAGTCAGACCCCGACAAAGCATCTCATCGTTGACAGGAAACCTTGCCCAGAATGTTAGAACATAACTTTTGGATATAAGTATTCCTCGTTGAAACCATAATGACGAGGTGATACTTTGTGCCCTTGACTGCGTCTTGCTTAGACGAAGACACAGACTCCAGATAAAATCGGTTTCGACGAAGACAAAGGCTCAAGATGAAATTGGCCAGGAGCGACGACGTCTATTGAGTCATCCCACGGTAGGGGTCGCACTTTCTTGGGTCAAACGTTCTTGGCCGGATGACCTCCTAAAGTGAGGAACTACCGATTGGTATTACCATTTGTGAGCGCATTTGGTTCAGGATTAGCGGATAGAAATGTTGACCGGGTTGCGCGAACGAAAAGCGTGGAAGTCATGGTTCGGGTGAGATATTGAGCTCCTCATGTCAAGAGCTAAGGAAATTATTCCTGCACCCCTACGGTCGGATGACTATATTCCGCAATTGATCTGAAAACAAAGCAGTCGCAAGCGTCAGGAGAGTAACGATTTCAGGGAGTATACCGTTTTTGAACCACCACTGCCATTTCGTTTTAAACAGGTGTCGAAACCCTGGTAAGCCGCTCTGAATGTTTTAAAGCACCTGCGCTGGCGCGATAGTTGTCTCAATGGGTCGTCGATCGCGACGCGTTGGACTACCTTAAACAACTACAAAACCCGTTTGGAATTGGAAAAAGTGGTGATATTTGAACATAGCGAGTCAAAGCGACGCGTTGGACAACCTTAAACAACTGCAAACCCCGTTTGGACTTGGAAAAAGTGGTGATATTTGACCATAGCCAATCAAAGCCGGGGATTTATAAGAAGGCTCTTTTAACGGCAGCCTCGACACGGAGACGAATCCAGGAACAACATGACACCAAACATACCAGAAAATATATCTCCTCCATCGGGGGCTTTTGCTGGGGACTACGACCACGGCATCCGGGTCTACGACTCCCGTGTACTCTACCAAGCTGCACCAAGTTCGTCGCCTCAATCACCAATATCTGCTTCATCCAGTACGTTATCTTCGACCCTTTTGACCCGAATACCTTAATCGACTCACGTCATCGACGTCACCGCCGGCAGTGGCTTCTACCGGAATCTAACATGGGGCATGAAATTCGTACTTTTTCGGTCAGCCAATAAATTTTGATCGTTGCAAGAAACGTACACTGTTTTCTGGGTTGGTGTACAAGGAGGCTTCGTTTTTTTTGGTAGTTGGGTGCAACACCCCGCAGACTCTGAGCCTTAGCGGGGTGTTTTTCATAGCGACAGTGTTTACAGCGTGTGGCTGGCATCTTGTGAGGAGGCACTGATTTGATGCATTTCTGAAAAAAATGGGATTAGAACGAAACTTGATGTATAACCTCAGTTCCAAAATTATGAATAATTTCACATGGATTCAGTTGAGTTTGTAAACTTCATAGTGAAAATGGGCACCGGTAGCGAAGGTGTGTTTGTCAAACAAATTAGGGCTTCGAGCATTCATATTGCATGGTGTCGACTTGCCAAACAACAAAACGGGCTCTGGTGGTTAACTATTTGTGCTGCACAGGCTGTCACTTCGGAAATTACCGGCAAACCAATTGCACGTGAACTCAGTGAATATTTCCAACAACATAGGCTCTACTTGCAGGCACTTGAGAAGGGGAAATCTGGCACATGTGTAGAAGACGGTTGAACATATCTAAGATAGCGGTGAATGGTCCTAGAGAGAGTTACATTATCGTAAACCACGCAGAGAAATAGACATCTAACATTTCATGAGCCTGTCTCGTGCAAGAACCGATGAAGATGTTCCCATTACTTTTCTTTGGACGGTTTATACAAACAGTCATGCTCGGCGCGCTATGTGCCTTCACGATGTGGCTGTCAACTCTATCCGCGTCGTGCAGGACACCCACGCAGCACTTTCTGCGCGAGGCATGTTCATTATCCTCCCCTGCAAATTGTATTGGTTTAATTAACCATCTGCAGCATGGGAGCGCGACGTGAAAAACGTCGGCAAACCTTGACGAGCAAGGACGAGCAAGGGCAGAAAAACCCGAGGCACCATGAATATAGTGGCAGGTACCGCGGGGAGGGAGGGTGGCTGGGCGTCTAGCCACAGACGTTCCATAATGCCCTTAAAGATACAACGTATAACCGGTCGAGGCGGGAAGCGGGTAGATGGGTTTTTGAACATGTGTTATTTGTCACACCACAGTAAAACGTAGCGAGGGCGACAATATAAATCATGCATGACATAAACGTATCGCTCAGCTGCTGTTGATCTAGCACATGCTAGATGCCACGATACGCCGAATACGTACCAAAACAACGCTGAATACAACTACCGTAAACAAACTGCAGCTATAACTAGCTAGTGCAGCAGGTATGAAACGCTTCGAATCCACCCGAGTTTACCAAAACAAACAGCGTACGCGACAAATGGTGCACATGCGATCAAGTGCTGCCCACGTTCAGTACTCTTAACCAATGTTCTTACTAGGTGTACAGGTCCTGTCTTTGTCGAGGACTCAAGCGATCGACTGTTGGTATCTCGTGCCGCCTTCGCAAAACACCCTGACCGATTGACTCACGAGCCGAGCAGAAGCTGCGGATTTTGGAACACGCAGGATTTAACGAAAAACAAAACCTACCCGTTACTAGTGTAGTCGGTACATTACTCGTTGATGAAACATACCAAGAGTACAACGAAGCACCAGGGAACATTACTCTTACATAATGATACAGCCTCCAAAGCGTACACGACAAAATTTACTTATGCTTTCAGATGCTGCCTACGTCTATAATACCCCACTCGATCGGTACGTCATACAATCACGGGCTCCCCAAGTACAGCACCCCAACCGATCGGCTACGTCTCGTATCGACTATGTCTCGTGCTGCCTGTGTTTATTACCCTAGGCGATCAAGGCATGCAACTTGATTTTGTGTAATTCCAATACCCCGACAAACGGGCTAATTCGACCATGTGCTACCTTGAAACGAATAGTCCAACCGTTTCAAACACGTCGCACATTCGTCGCACGTATGATTTCGAACAACATAATCACCCCCCGGTGTCGAAGCTAGCCGAAACGCCCAAAAATGAGGAGATGAACAGCCTGGAAAAATAGGCCAATCTCCCGTATCCCCCGCCTAAGACACCCTACACGATGCCATTCGCACGGCCTCTTACAAAGCCCGTCTCTACGTGTAGGCGACTATGGTTTGCACATGATGGTGCCCATACCCGACTTTCGCCGCACGCGCCATATCGACCTCGCATCCGCACTTCCCATACCTAACTTTCGCCGTACGCGGCATGCCCCCTTTGCACCCACACAATGTGGCACCCCTACATGAATAGGGGCATAAGCCCATTTTGTCGGCATGATCAACGGCGTACTTGCACCAACTCCTTGACTAAAATATCGTTAAAAACCTCCCCAAAAACTCAACCGTTTAAACACGTGCTTCCTAACAGGATTTGCTTGCCGCGGCGTAGCTCAAATGCATCCTGTCGCATTGCGTCGGCCACACCTAAAGTGTACTGGCACCTTTTCCTCCACGACTACATCGTAAACTACCTCTCCCAAGCATCACCAATACCTCTCCCAAGTACTTATGAATATATATTTATTCCATGGCGCAGTCCGAACGCATCCTCTGGCAGAGTACACCAATATCAAAACCAGGGTCGGCTTGACCCCATTTCATTTCACGTAACAGTTGTCCAATCATAACCAAACGCTAGGATGTCATGTAGTCATCCCACGATAGGGGTGCAGCAGAAGTGTTTAAGCGTCTAACATAAGGAGCGCAATACGTCGCCCGAAACAGGACTTCCTTGACAATTGTTCACGCAAGCATACCGATAGTTCTATGCGATATCCTTAAACGAAATAGACTACTGGCAAACTATCATACGAGCCGGTAGTTCCTCACTTCCTTGAGCTCAACCGGCAACAAAGGTATGACCTTAAAACTGCAACCCCTACCGTGGGATGACTCCGTATATGTGCACTAGTATTCTCCCAATACTAGGCGAAAGAGCAGATACTTATCTTTTAGACTAGATACCAACTGCAGGAAATCGGCGACTTTCGGGCAAAGTACTTCGTATCCAATTGAGACGTAGTGGGGGGGGGCGATCCAGGTGTACTTGTACACTAAATCGATTAGCACAGCCAGCACATACGTTACCTACTGCAATATCCGGTATATCGAAAACGTACAACACACATGTCAGAATGGTGACGGTAGTGTAGAAAGGCACAGAGGTGGGTTTAGCTCATACAATCAAGAAGGTCACCACCTATGGCTTGGTCACCCTGCCCGATTTCTCTTTCCCCTACACTAAAGAGTAAATATATTAAAATACCATGTAAACAAGTAAACACTACCAACCCCACATTATCAAGAAGGTGACAACGCATGACTACGTTGTCCTGACCGCTTTACTCGTTCCCGTACACTCAAGAGTAATTATAATAAATACCATGTAAACAATTAAACACTACCAGGCACCAGGTACCTCTTAATCAACGGGTGGGTTGACGAACATCAACCGTCAGTACAGACGGCCGAGATCTCTGGTAAAACGTGTGCTACGTGTATCACAAAACGAATGGACCTCTGACGCCCCTCTGACCATCACCTTCGGCATTTAGGCTACCACCATCATGATCGTCGGCCGAAGTCGACAAGTACGTCGACGCCGCTGTCATCATAGGCACTGTCGTCATCATCATCACCGTTACCGTCAGACCCATCCGAACGTCGCCCTGCCTGTCGTCGTTGTCATCGGCGTCATCGTCACACCCCGTAATCGTCGTTATCCTTGACATCATCGACGTTGTGATCGTTGTTTTTATCACCATCGTGATTGTGGCTCTCACATTCGCAGTGTGTACCTGTAGTCGCTTTGGTAATCGTCGTTGCCATCATCAGTCTCGATCTGGTAATCATCGTATCCATCACCGTCACTCTCGTAGTCATCGTTCACGGCATCATCGCCACCATCACTATAGTAATCGGCGCCATCGCCACCGTTAGCAGAAGACGGGGTCCCCACCAGCGGAGAATGAGTAACATTACTCGGGCAAGGGGTCCACAACGTAGAAATCAGTTCATCGATCGATGACGAGGGTGTGTCCACGTACGGCGTGGAAGACGGAGACGGTTCATCGATCGGCGGCGACGGTGTTTCCACGTACGGCGTCGAAGTCGGAGATGGTTCATCGATCGGCGGCGAGGGTGTTTCCACGTACGGTGTCGAGGTCGGAGATGGTTCATCAATCGGCGGCGACGGTGTTTCCACGTACGACGTCGAAGTCGGAGATGGTTCATCGATCGGCGGTGACGGTGTTTCCACGTACGGCGTCGAAGTCGGAGATGGTTCATCGATCGGCGGTGACGGTGTTTCCACGTACGGCGTCGAAGTGGGAGACGGTGCATCGATCGGCGGTGAGGGTGTTTCCACGTACGGCGTCGAGGTCGGAGATGGTTCATCGATCGGTGGCGAGGGTGTTTCCACGTACGGCGTCGAAGTCGGAGATAGTTCATCGATCGGCGGGGATGGTGTTTCAACATACGTCGTCGACGTAGGAGATGGTTCATCGATCGGTGGTGACGGTGTTTCCACGTACGGCGTCGAGGTCGGAGATGGTTCATCGATTGGCGGTGACGGTGTTTCCACGTACGGCGTCGAAGTGGGAGACGGTGCATCGATAGGCGGCGACGGGGTTTCTTCGTACGGCGTTGAGGTCGGAGATGGTTCATCGATCGGGGGCGATGGTGTTTCAACGTACGGCGTCGAGGTCGGAGATGGTTCATCGATCGGCGGTGACGGTGTTTCCACGTACGGCGTCGATCTCGGAGATTGTTCATCGATTGGCGGTGACGGTGTTTCCACGTACGGTGTCGAAGTCGGAGATGGTTCATCGATCGGCGGTGAGGGTGTTTTAGCGTACGGCGTCGAGGTCGGAGATGGTTCATCGATCGGCGGTGACGGTGTTTCCACGTACGGCGTCGAAGTGGGAGATGGTTCATCGATCGGCGGCGACGGTGTGTCCATGTACGGCGTCGAGGTCGGAGATGGCGTATGCGTAGTCGGAGACGGTGTAGAAACTGGGGACGGGGTTTTTGATGTCGGAGAGGGCGTGTCAGTGACCGGAGAAGGTGTTGGCAGAGTGGGAGATGGAGTGTCGGTGGTCGGAGACGGGGTTTTAGTATCCGGCGATGGGGTAGGAAGCACTGGAGACAGGGTTTTTAATGTAGGTGATGGCGTATCGGCGACTGGAGATGGAGTTCGTATTGTCGGAGACGGCGTCACCATGGTCGGAGATGGTGTTCTTGACACCGGCGATGGAGTAGAAGCCAACGGAGCCGGTGTAGCTAATGTCGGAGATGGCGTATCGACGGTTGGAGAGGGAGTTCGCATTGTCGGAGTTGGCGTATCGAAGACCGGCGACGGCGTTTCGGACTCCGGAGATAGCGTGCTGATCGTCGGAGATGGAGTTACTAAGGTAGGTGATGGCGTATCGGTAACCGGAGAAGGAGTGACTAAAGTCGGAGATGGAGTATCGGTAGTCGGGGACGAGGTTTCAGAAACCGGCGATGGGGTAGGAAGCACTGGAGACGGACTTTCAAATATAGGTGATGGCGTATCGGCGACTGGAGATGGAGTTCGCACTGTCGGAGACGGCGTCACCATGACCGGAGATAACGTTGTTGACACCGGCGACGGAGTAGTAGTCAACGGAGCCGGTGTAGCTAATGTCGGAGATGGCGTATCGACGGTTGGAGAGGGAGTTTTCATTGTCGGAGAAGGCGTATCCAAGACCGGCGACGGCGTTTCGGACTCCGGAGATGGCGTGCTGATCGTCGGAGATGGAGTTACTAAGGTAGGTGATGGCGTATCGGCAACCGGGGAAGGTGTTAGCACAGTGGGAGCCGGTGTTTCGTGTAACGGAGCGGGAGTAAGGACCATTGGAGACGGAGTAGCTACTGTTGGAGATGGCGTATCCACGACCGGAGACGGAGTTTCGACTGTCGGTGACGGAGTTGACATTGTCGGAGACGGCGTATCAGTGACCGGCGACGGCGTTTCCGGCAACGGACTTGTCGTTCTGATTATCGGAGATGGAGTTGCTGCTGTCGGAGATGGCGTATCAGCAACCGGGGAAGGCGTTAATGACGTCGGAGATGGCGTATCCAGAGTCGGAGCCACAGTTTCCAACACCGGAGATGGGGTACTGATAGCCGGTGATGGAGTTCCGGTATCGCTCAGGCAAGAAGCGTCCCAGATGTCTTCAACTTCAGAAGCGCCGTCCCTGGTTTCAAGAAAATAACCAACCGCGTTCAGCTATCTGTCAGACACACACTTGATAGTCTTCCTACTTATTTATTTCACAATTTATTACAGCATTGTGTTAACGACTCTTTCGTAAAACAAGTTAAATTCATTGCTGGTGATGTGTAGCGAAAATCGTTCCTGCAAGATCCGGCTGGCCTAAGCAACAGTCACTAGTAACCAATATGATATAAGCAAAGTGGCCCGTTGGTTTTCCTAAACAGTATGCAAAACGTGGCGTACGTAGAGCCCAAGCTAGCCTCGAAACTGGCACACAAGTTAGGTTGCGTTCCGTATATCTTGCTTGAGCCATGTCTGCGTCCAATGTGTGATACACAGTGGGTTATGCACAACGTTTCGTTGCTGATTGACTGTGGTCATATGGAAGATTTCGCGACTAAGTGTCATCCGGCGGACAACGGGAACAGTCTCTCGACGTGTTTTGCGCCATGTAGATGATTGTGTACGCGTGCATCTAAACCGCACGAAACTTCTAATGGTGCGATACTTATTCCTGTTCAGCAATACGTACTTGCTGCTCATGCTACAGGTTCAAACGTTCGCCAGACAGACGCACCAAACCAAGACAGCAGCAGACAAGAAATACGTTTAATTGGTCGTTAACAACAACCTGGTGGAAGGAAACAGGCCGGAATGTTTTTCCGCCAGATTTCCGAGTAATTGGTCAGACCCAAAATCAGACCTCACCTAACAACAAAATAGGCATCGTCAGATGAGCACTGCGATGTACAGCTTGTTGCCAGTGCCTGACAAAGGGATCACCACGAGCTACGATATGGCGACATGCCCCTGTTTGTTCGGGGCCAGACTCTGACCGAATAGCCTCGACGAAACAAAAAGCAGCAACAAACTGCCATTGCGTGGAACCACGATCTTACCCCGCGACGTCGCATGGTTGGCCTTGGCATTTGTTCTCGCAGATATCTCCCTGAGGAACAACCATGACTTTAAGGACGCCGCCGTCGGCATTCACGATGCTGTTGTACATGACCTGTTGCAAAGAAACACGTAACACAGGCAAGTATGAGTACGGCTGGCGGTGTATGCAGTATTTCATATTTTTCTGCTGGTTAACGCTATTATGTTTGCGCAACAAGCTGTTTCTGCATTTAGTGCAATTTCATTTCGCCGGAGACGAAAGAAGCCGCAGCACGTAGTGTTGAGTAATATTTGAAGTTCCTGTCTGTGTTGGACTATGATTGGGCGGATGCTATAACAATCGTACATTGCTTCTGCTGTCTTTGCCCGGGCAGGACCGCTGTTTGATCGCCACCGCGCGGGCATCATTGATTCGGCGTCCAAGTTGACTTGACACACTTTACATTGTGAAGGTTCGGTGAGCTCGACTTTAACACTGTTGCGATGGTCGTTTTTGGTCTGGTCCAGTTACTGTGTGCTCACAACTAAGGTACAGAACTGTGGGGGTTATACAGCATTTCTACCCATCAGCCGGAAATAAAACAAACAAAACAAATACAAAAACGTGACAAGTCGTAGCTTACGATGTTATTCTGTCCGTGGTCGTGGCCGTCGTCGTCTCTTCCTCCTCCCAATCTTATACCCGCCCCCGTGCAATTGGATGCGTCGTTGTAGCTGTTCGGACGTGCGCACAAAACCACGGGACAGGATTGCAATATGGCTTAACAATCGAGTTGAACTTTTCTTGCCCTTCGATTGCTGCAGTCGCTGTGGTTGTGGCTGACGTTTCTCGGCGCGTGTCTGCAACACGGTTAGAGTTCCAAGACAAACCCCTCGGGATTTATTTTGAGGACTATTTTTAACTATAATAAGAACCGTAGTAATTGCTCGTTGTCTGTCGCAATGATGAATGTGTAAAAATTGCGATGATACATATTTGCTGCAAACAACTCCGACAACACTGAAGGATATGGCTCTCAACACCCTAAGCACTACAACCCTTATATTCTAAAGGCTGTTGAGTTTGAAGGGAATCGAGGAGGCGATCCCTTCCTATCCTCGCTGTCAATACACCGGGGACCCGGGGATCAAGCCGCACGCAACAGTGATGGTGGCAAGGGCGCATGCATGCAATCCGAAGATCGTCACTTAAACAGCTGTGTATCCCATCGATACCTGGCATTAAACGCCCACAATGTGTGACCCGATGAACAAACCCAAGACTTGATAATTGGTTCGTTCCAGGTGGTTTTTCAACGGTTTAGAGCGGTCCCACCGTTAAGGAACTCCGTCAGAGGGTAGCAATTTTTGGCCGACGCGTACTACGATAGAGGAAGCAATGTTTGGCGATTTTGTTTCTGAATAACGATGCTTCTTAATAAAGAAATCGTCAGAACGTCACTCTTTTTTTGCAATACGAACGTTTTTTAGACCAGGTTCATGGGATAGTCCATCCGGTTGCACTTTCGTCTTTTTCGAAGTCGATTGTGGGGTGGGGACAAGACGTCTTCATGTAAGGAGCTTTAGAAAAAAAAGAGTCCACCTCTACCGCAGCATGCGTCGGCCACGAAGGCTAAATCGCGTAATTGCCCGTTTATCTAGGAAAAACACTCACACAGTTATCAGGACGTACATGCGGTCATTGCTTCGCCAGAGCTTCGCTTCCTGTGTTTGTTTTGGGCAATTATCATGAATGTTCCCCTAAATAACTCCACTAGGTGGATGGTTTTACCTGCTCTCACTGGCAATTAGAAAGACAAATATTGAAAAACGCAACACAAACGATCGAAATATATGTTAGGGTTTAGACCTGATCGTGTTTGCGTCGCCCCTGGAGCAGAAGCACCCTGAACTTTCGTCTTTCTGGTTGGAGCAGACGTTGTACTCGATAGTGTTGTACGAAGAACCTTCCTTAACTTCTACGCACTCGTTGCCGTTCGTCGCGATCGTGTTGTCGGCTATCCAGTTGTTGTTGCAGTGGTCCACTCCGAAACCTGCCCACTACTTTCCATCGGAGGGCGTAAATAGGGGCGTCGGTCGTCAATTAGAAACTTACTCGTGGTGTAGAGTATAGATATATTAGATCAAGATACAACATTCTTTAAGGTCAATGGGGTCTCGGCCGCGTCTTTGAATTGATCTCCTGGGGTGTCCTTTGCTGACGGACTACAATATATAATTCAAGGCGTGCACTATTCTCATGGCTATTACTAGGTCTCCAGTACGCTCGCTCGAACACTGACATGAAGTCTGCGGGGTTCAAGGTCACGATGCACCTTTGATGAATACGTAGCACTGCCCACTCTTAACAGGCCACGGTGTACCGTGACTGAGAGGTCTCTTTGGTACAGTAGCGCTAAACACATCCAACAAGTGCGCCTTAATTATCGGGGGGACAACGAATGGCAGTGGCGGATGAGTGCGACGGTTTACGAGCGCTTACCGTGTACGAGCCTATTCGGTTGAGAAGCTACATGCACCTCTCAAACGCCCATTTTCCCTAACCTTATAAACTTAACCTAAAAACAACAGCGCGGCCCAGGGGCGTCATGAAGTTAACAGGAAAACATTAGTGGCCCTTGGAATATATAGTGGTGGTCTGTCGGCGCTGGCGCGCTATCCGTAAATAAGGGTTTTGGCCAAAGGGGTCGACTCTGATGACGGCACGCGTTTTGAACTTCGCCATCGTTAAGCGCCACAGGGAGCGGCTGCGAGACTCATCATGCACATGGGTCGACACCCGTTAAACGCCATCACGAACAAGTGGATCCAGAAGGCGGCGTGGGCAGTAAAGGAAGCGCACCTTCTGGGTCTCTTGTTTTCAAACACAGACAGGTTAGGGTAAGTAATTATAGGTGTAAACTACTGTATTTATGCCCCGATGGTAAGTTACAAGTGCTAACGCCAGCGCTTATGTTACGGTTGCGCGTGATACGCTGTTGCCACCTGGGATAATAACGTTCGAATGAGCAGGGGTAACATGTTTATGTGGTGCAAACAAACGTATGTGAACATAGGCCAGGGCAGCAGATACGCACCCGTTCGTTGAAATTTTCAGTTATAAAGAGGACAGCGAAGCACCTGAGCCAAATTATATCCTTCATAGTTTCTACCAGACATTGACGGTGGAAATATATGGAGTCAGCAGGTTTTCCACGAAAGGTGCCGTCATTTGAAGACCGTTCATGCACTGCTGACCCCTGCTAATTTTATCCAACCTATTCTGATAACTATCAGGTCCAGAAAAAAAACACGAAACACAAGCTGGGACAACTTTTCCTGCCTCTACCACCTCTCTTCCTCGACCTCAACACGCCACCACAATGAAAGCATAGTAAACTAGTAATGGCGTGCTTAAACTCTGCGTGAAATACAAGACAGGCTTCCTCCCCCCACCTATCTCGTCTGCCAACCTCAACGACGTCGCGAAAGATACTCGGGAACATTGAAACGACTCCTCGATGTATGCGCTGTCTTCCTCGATATGTATGGCGTTACAACACCACCACAGCGTATATTTAGATTTGTACATTATCACTTGACGTCTGGGCTTACTGTATCCACGTGGGAGGCAAATGCCAGCTACTGCATGGTTGAAACGTGCCGCAAAACGCACTTTCGACTGACAGAGCTCCTTAAAGGACGAGCAACCTTATATCGTCGGCTATTCCCGGTTTAACTGGTTGCGAGCCATACCACGTTAGAGGGGTAGCAATAAGTTCCTGAGTTCCTGACATGTTCAGCTCAATGTGTCAACTGAAACTTGACTTCGAAGGTTTTCGTTCTCTCGACCCGATTCGCATTTATATCCGCCAGCCCTACGGTAAATGCGCTCGTAAAATAAGCATACCAGCCGGTAATTCCTCACTTCAGGAGCTCAACCCGTCAGAAACGTTTGACCCCAAAAAAAGCGACCCCTATCGAGGGATGGCTCGTGCATACCTGGGCCATTGCATTGTTAATTGGGTTGGAATTTACAATATTCTCCTGGTTTCGGTTTGGGCTAAGATGAAGAGCTCCTCGCGGAAAGAGCCCGAGCGAAACTAAAGTTCACCCATACCATAGAATATGTTGACCCCCCCCACCTCCCCTTGGCGGCCCTCACGTTGAAAAGGCCCACCTGTGTCATAGAGGTTCCGATGTAGATCCCCTCGCCGTTTTTGTCGCCGTCGACCTTTTGGTCGCCGTCGAATAACCCGTAGTCGTATATGCCGCAGTCTCGAATAAGGTTTCCGGTTATCTCGGCGTTGATGACGAAGTTTTGCAGGCGGACGCACTCCCCGCTTCAAAAGGATCCATGAAAAAACAAAAAAACAAAAATCAGCTCTTATCGTCAAGGGAATACAATTTTGGGTGCAGAAGACGTATTCTACGATAGATGTAGCACTTGTTGACGTTTGTTTTTTTTGCATGACGGGGCTCCTTAACCCAAAATCGTCGAATGTCATTCTATTTTTGCAA
The DNA here is from genome assembly GCA_037833945.1 of Alaria marginata. Lineage (NCBI taxonomy): Eukaryota > Phaeophyceae > Laminariales > Alariaceae > Alaria > Alaria marginata. The sequence continues at coordinate 15,884 of JBBMKB010066065.1, forward strand.
CATCTTTTTTTTGTTTTAGATGGACCACGGGCTTGTTCAATCGGAGTGCACGTTAAGTTTGCTCAAAAGTTTTTTCGGGAAGGTATAGAGCTCCTCAAGTGAGGAGCTTCAGAAACAAAATGGTGAACCTCTATCGTAAAATACGTCAGAATAATCACAGTAGGCTAAACGCCGTACCAAACAAGATATAGACTACGCAAAAATCGTGCGGGGTCAGGTATCTTGTTAGGTCGGCATTGTCCACGAAAGTAGTTGAACGGACGAATTCTGCATTGCCGTCCCGGTGTTCCCGGTTGATCGTCGTCGACGTGCCTATTCAAACATTAAAAAAACATGAAAACAATGAGCTAGAAGGTATATTTTCAATGCGAGCGGAGTCATCTCACGGCAGGGGTTGCCTTTTTTGGGGTCAAAACGTTCCCGACCGGTTGAGCTCCTGAAGTGAGGAACTACAGGTCGGTATGATCATCGTACGAGTGTACTCGTTTTTGGACTAGCGGATAGACTGAAATTTTGATCGGGTGGCGCGAACGAAAATCTTGGGAAGTAATGGCTCGGGTGAGATATTGAGTTCCTCATGTCAGAGACTCAGCGCAGCATTATGGTATCATTAAGTGAATATTGTGCTGGACGGGCTAGTCCGATGCAGGGGTTTCCTCATAACATATATCGACGCGTTCGCAACCTACCGGTATCCTAACGTAAAAGCGATCACTAAAGTCTTGATGTCTCCACATTGATCGCGGAGTGTTTCGGACAGACGTGCGATAAGACAGCTCTGGTCGGTCTTCCGGTCGCTGCAGCTAATCCCACCATACTATCAATAATCCGGCACATATATAGACGCAAATATGCGCGAACCTTATGATGTATAGTAGAGTAGGCCCCTTCGGCTACAGGAAATCGATTTTCAGCAATCGAAGTATAACGTAACCATGTTGCAGTATGGAAACGGCAAAGGTATAATTAAAAATGTGGTTTAATTGACGAATACAGAAATACTGTACCTCGGGAACTCCAGACAGGATAACGGCGAGCACCGCACACGGGGTCTAGCAACTTCCAATATTTTCCGTGTATGTTAGGGTCTCCGCGGTTATCTTTCATTCAATTATAAGCTGTGGCGGCCGTGCCCCCCAAACAATAACGGCGATAATCGTCTCCTCAAAATTGAAAACTACCGATATGCAACGAATATGTGATTCGAGTGTCACTTCTATCATCACTGCTCCGGGCCTGGTGAAGTTGCAACTAGCCAGTTTACCTCGCGGATATAGTACGAGTTTTTAGCCCAACGTAAGCCCCACATAGCCGCAAGACGCCTTAAGTCGAAAATCAGATTCGGCGGAATCCCCCTTCGATCTGCTAAGCCACTGCTAAGGTGCATTCCATTATATGCATTTAGTGAGGTCTACGGGTCGATCCATGTCCACAGAGCTACCGTGGGGACAACCGTCTGGAGCGTCCGCTGTAAAGCACGGCCGTAGCAACTGCTCCACATATTTAACTGTCACGATGGCCGTCATCGACTGCTTATGCTGCTGTTGCGAGCAACTAACTAGAAATGTATGTTCTCACAGCGCCCATTTCGGGCTGACCCCGGGAAGCCGAGTAAACCTCGAGATTTAGCTTTCGAAAACACGATGGCCTCGTTCGACTGGGTTTTTGCCGCTGCGTCACTGCATTGTTTTGGTAAAAGAACGGTCGAGCCTAAAACTCGTGTGAGTATCAGGTTCGGATGCACACTGCTCATTGCATACACGTCGCTGAACGGGCGGAATGCAATAATACCGCACATATACGTACATCTATAGTAAATTACACGGATACCCCTATGATACCAATCTGAAGAAGAGAACAGACAAGGGAGTCAGCTGTGTCCGTTTTTGTTTTTAATTTTATATTTCAATCATCATACTTCAATTTGCTTTGCCTACTCGTACTTCCACTCGTGTGCAGTTTGTCTGGTTGCCTGGTGTTTGTGTGTTTTTTTTCAAGTCGTACCAGCGTCCAATTAATGTGTTATAATCATGTGTGTGTTGTTCACACAAAATGAAACGACCTTTGAACCGATCTACATCATTCACAACTGGTGTCCATGCCTGCGCCTCCTAGAGAGACGAGTCCCATGTCTTTACCCTTTCACTTAATGTATAAGTATATCCTTACCATTTCACTTAATGTATAAGTAATAGCGATGCAATATTTGTAGTTTATATCTCTCATATCTGTCAACGAGGACGCGTCAGCAAACACCACTGTCACCGGATGCGGTGGATTTCGATTCCGACCAGTACTGCTGTCACACGAATCGGTTGAACTTTAGACACAATAATCAAATGCACCGCCGGCGGTGTATTTAAGACATGCACCCCAAGTTGATACCTGGTATACTGGTGTACCGCACCAGTAATATCTACGTGTAGCACACCGATATACCTGCTACCAGGCCTAAACTCGATTCATCAAACGTTGAAGTCTTCACCGAGGCCAAAACTCATAAGGGGTGGGATCAGGGTGTGTATAAAAAAACAAAACTTGGGTGGGGATACGTGGCTTCCTGCAGTAGATGCGACATATTGGGGTGCGCAAAACATGTTCAAACTTGGGAACACACGGAGAAACCTGCCAGCAGAGGGTTCACGTTTTGTTTAATATTTTGCCCTACAGATCCGTTTAACCGTGCGACTACCCGTTGCATTTTACAGTCAAAACTCGGAGGATAACAGCTTCCTTTTTGACGAATATCGAAGATTCGGTTCTCGAAGAGGTTTATACCAAGAGTTCAAACTGCTATCGATGAGCGACGCGTTCAAGGAAATTGATAAGATCTTGCCAAAACAGCTTGCTTTGTTTGGTTGGACTCGTGGTTTTGTTTTTTTTCGGTAAAATATAAACTCAATCCTAGGGCGTCTGGTGTCTTTGGTGCTGCATGAAGGTGGCGACACATTCTACGATAGAGGTTCACCATTTTTTCTTTGAAGCTCCTCACTTGAGGTGCTCTATCCATCACCCAAAACATTATTTTGAGATATCTGAAAGTTTTATCCGATGAACAAACTCGTGGCCCATCTATATAAAAAAAACATATAAAAACATAGAATGACATTCCGACGATTTTGGGTTATGGAGCCCCGTCATCCAAAAAATAAAAACGCAAAAGTGCTACCTTTATCGTACGACGCGTCGTGCTATTGATTTTGCGACTAACACGCGACCGGCCGGGAAAGAATATTGAGCCCCAAGAGAGACACAGAAGGTCGCCAGTGAAAACACGTTTTGAGTTGTGTTTTTTCACACGAAGGCCGGTATCCGTGTAGCGCCTTAACGCAGCCATGATCGGCCAGTAGGTCTACATCGTGTTGTTCACAAATAAATGCCGCGTAAACGACGCCGAACAAGCACAACATACGACTATTAATAATGAGCATTTAAAAAGAACTTCACCAGTAGACAAAACGACACTTCAAATGCTGAAGAAGGTATGGGCACTGCGAAAGCGGCTGAACAAAGACGGCGGCATTTCGAACAAAATGTATTTAGAACGTATTCGCTGTCGATGTTATTAAGACGTGCTTCTCGTCGTCGTAAAAGAAGTCTTGAGGGTACAAGGCCTGCTGTACCGAACAAAAACATCTTAGTGGCAATCAACTGCATTTACCGCCGAACCCAGGCGTTAGGACGTGTTTAAGTTGAGATAAGGAATCTCTATCCCGTCAAGTCGGAGCTGAACCACTATTAAGCATGTGATAGTATAAATATTTCGGTTAAAGGGGAACCGCTGGTCTACACCCTTCATGAAGACATATAAAACCCCCGCCCCATGATATAACCCCCTCCTGTAAAACGCGCGATCGATGTATCACACACACCTTGCGAAGTGGGTTTCAACGAAACCCTCGATCTCACAGCTGGAGTGTTTTTATAGATTTTGAAAATACACCAGGTACAAAACGTTTGGAGAAACTTGAACGCAACATCTATTCAAAGACGGTCCGATAGGAAACTCATCAAATACGCGTTGCCCCGCGAAATACTTGCTCTTCATTGTCTTCAAATGGTGCCCCTTACCAACGCAAAAAAACAGCCCACCCCCCAAGGCAGAACGCTCTATCTATCGCAAATATCACGATTCTTCACAAAACATCACGATTCCTAAAAAATTGAAATGTTTGATATTGTCTGGGGTCTTGACATCATTTGTCATGGAACTTTTCAAAGGTTTTCCAGATCAAGATTCTTGACATGACCGCTATTATTCCCTAACAGACCTACAGTGTAACATGAGGGTTAACAAACTGTGTCAGGTATCTGGAGCAAGCAGTCGTAACATTTTCACCATTGGTTTTCGTAAAAAAACTACACAAATAGTGGCAACGAAACCTGACTTTGAAATAGTTCGAAACTTCCACGAAATAACTTCATTTCATGATTCCTGACAAAATCAATTGATTTTTGGTTTAAAAACGTGACAGTTCAGAAATTCAAAAAGTTCAGGAATAGTGAAGTTTTGTGTAAACATTCACTAATTGTTTTGCGTTATCTGCGAACGAAACGACCGTAAAAGCAAGCGTCCTCTGCGGCGGCTGTTGTTGTCCAACACGTATTTATTAAACGAGTCACACTGTTACACAGTCAGTCAATAGACGTGTCTCTGCCTCTCTTACCCGCAGTACTGTACGCTCACGCCCTCCATGCGGAATCCATCCAGGGGATCGTCATCGCTGGTGCCCGTACCGATTATGCTGACGCACTTGTTCACAACGGAATCCTCCGAAATCTCTTCGCCATGTTTTCCGTTCACGGAGAACCCCTGGAACAAGTGGCAACACGGAGAATATATAGCACGTGGAAACATATTACGGATCTGATCGTGACTGCGGTACGAGTTCGTGTCTAGGCGTAGGCGCCATCGAAAGGAGAGACAATATATATCTGTGGACTGACACTAGTGGGTCTTTTGTATGTCAATGGGTGGAATACATCGATTGAGTGTAAATAACACACACTCACGCTGCCGAGTTGGTGCTGCGTTGAACAAAAACACTGTGTGTCACAGGCTAGCGAGTCCCCAGCAATTCAGTGCGAGAAGGGACCGTACATAGCGTTTCCCCCTTCGAGATATGCAGCAGCGGTGTTAACAGACATCGTGACTGGTTTCATACAGCGTTAGATTGCACAGGAAATTTGGTTTTTCGGCTGATCCCCCCACCATGGGGCCGACCACGCCAGGCCTCGAACTTGCATTTCTGCTCCTCTAGACTCGCACCGACGTATTTTGGGGGAAACCACTTCGAACTGTTAATAGTGAGAAATGCGTTTTACTATAAAATACGAAAAAACACTATATTTAAAAAGGTTAACTATGATATGATGCAAAATACGACAGAGTAAAAAGGCTCGTGTGTATCAAGCGCTAGACAAAACGGCTATATACTGACCTGTAGCTAAGTGTCTGTCGATATTTATTTCCGAACACATCTTCACAGCCTTCGATTTATGTCAACGCAGAATGAGATGATTTACAAACACACGGCAACACTGCCTCTCGATGCAATTTATTGTTGATGACATTATTATCAGGGTAAGATATTTTTGCTTGTGCCGCGGCGGCATGCCTCAACCAACCGCAGCCGGCTTCGAAGGCCAGACGCAATCGACGGTCAACATACCACTTATATCCACGCCGCCGGCCGCGGTTCACCGTCCACGATGTTACGGTACTGAAACGACGAAGGATGTAAATGAGGTGCGTGGCAGGTATCGTCGGCATCTATGCTCCACCATTGTATTGTTTGTGACAGGTACTATTATATTGCTGTTTCGCAGAAGAATCAATCCAACTTACCTTGAGTGATATCCATGAGTGCTCGATATAAACGGAAGGAGAAGAACCCATGAGGACGGCACCTCTTCCACCGGTAACAGTGATCGGGTCACCTTCCTCGCCCGAGATGGAACTGTGAAGCTGATCTGTGTAGATGCCGTCGGCTAGCTGGACCACGTCCCCCGGTTCCGCCAACTCCATTGCCTCCTCGAGGCCGTACACCTCGCTATCAGACGAGGAGGCCGATGCGGGATCGGCTACCACGTTGAACGTGAAAGCACGAGCTTGGTGGGATTGGAAAGTGAGGAACCACGCCGCGGGGAGCAACCGCAAGGCTGCTGCCGGCCTCATGGCAGGCCGCGTTGTTGGTCAATGGAGGAGTGGTACCAGCGCCCCGGGCAAAGACACGCGAAAGAGGTGACCCAAGGATTCGTTGGGCGTGTGGCTGACACCGTTTGCTGTGAATAAGATTGTCCGACGATCTTTTTTAGTCGGCCTACTGGAGCAGGAAGTAGACGGTGGTAATGCCTCCGCAGCAGCTTTGTGGCAAGGCCACTGCTTGCGAACGCTTGTCACGACAAACGCCGTGTGCGTTTCTAAACCTGCTGGCTGTCAGCTGACGATGTTGCAGGGTTGCTTGTCTCGGCAGGGGTGAAGGGATTGGGTTGTGATGGGGTGGGGGCTGTGTGCATGCAGAGAGGGTGTGCGGTACCGCGGAAGATGCTACCGCATGCGCCTGCATCAAGGTTGGAAATCATGTAAAATGTCGATAAACTTATCCAGTGGACATGCATGAGCATCGCATGGGGCTAATCGCTGACGAACGGTTGTATGATGAAGTCGATTGCCTTCTCCCTGTCAGTGTCTGGCGGAATGCCATCATTCTGTGTATTTTTCCCTGCGGCGATCATTCTTGTTTTTTTCTAAGGAATAGGGACCTTACGACAGCCAAAGGCGGGTTTCAAAGCATCAGATGTAGGCACTTCACAGGGGAGTCAACTGCAAATTTATATGCAATGCCAAGAATAGTTGATACATGCGTAATACCTGCATCACAGATATAATGAAAATACTTGCATCACCGATAGAATGAACATCCACGAAGAACAAGTACGAACAGCGAATGGCAACAATCATAAAATATACCTATTGGTATAGCTGCAGTGCATGCACCGATATACAGGAGAATAAAAGAACCCTGGGAAACCTGGAACGTTTTAAACCTGGCATTGTCCGAACCCGGGCATGTCAGGTAGTGTTTTAAACTCTAAAGGAGGCCTACGCTCGCTCGGCCTTCAGCTAGATGAGGTGGCGACGACACCACTACAAGTACCACGCATAAATTGGGTAAAAGTACATACTTGTAATATCTGTTTCTGCTGTGACGTAAACTGACCCAGATACACGTGTTGGACATATTTAGTCTAGGGTTGTAGAGTTCTACTCAACCAGTTAGTGCATACAATATATTGTACTAGCCCACCCTAGTGATTTATGTTTCACTTTTACTTCTTGCCACGTTGCTCTTTCATTTTGTCGCTAGCTCACATGTCGTATTGCGCTGTTTGTTCACATTTTTGTTTTTTTTCTTCACAGATTAACCACCGCCTCGAAGGGAAAAATATAACGGAAGTTGGATAGCCCACTCGTGTAAAATAAAAAATATAAGCGAAGACGGTGCAGGCTCTGTAGACAAGTGGGGTTCGCTCAACCGCAGACGTCTCACTCGTGGCCGACGTGTAATAACGTGGTCCCAGCATGTAACTGTTTGTGGCTCCCAGCAGGACAGGTGAACCTTCTTTTCATTGTTTACCTGTCAGAAACCAATGATACATTCGTTCGTGTTTGGAAATGCCAGGTAATATACACAAGAAGTATTTGAAAACATTCAACGTCGAAACTGTGAACTAATATTACAAAAAAAACAAACAACGTATCTACTCTACGGTACGTCGATACAACAATATTTTCCACAGGTGTAGTCGTGTATGTACGATTAATAGATTCCCAAATGGATGAGAGTTGGACGGGTATTGGCCACCACTGGCTGGGGTGCGTCGAACATCAACGTTTATTTTCTTGTTTCACTTCAAACGATGAGGACATCATATGATGATCGGCCTTTCATGTCGAGGAGACCGACGCCATCCACCCGAGAGGTATAACCCAAAGCACTAATCAAGTAAGTTGCGCAAACAAGACCATGTTTGTCGCATGTTCAAATTACCACGAGGAACCACAGACAGACCAGTCGACACCTCAAAATTGATACTTAATATCAGAACGATACTCCGTTCGGATACGTTTAAAAAAAGTCGACATCCGATGAAAAATCTGATGGGTATCGGTTAAGATCGTATCAGGCAACATCGAACTGGATCTTATCTGATCGGATCATCTGTGAAAATTCCGGTGGCGGTATATTTTGACATGAAAGCGATAGGCGGGCCGGAAAATCGGGAAAACGGACGTACAGGCCATGGCACTGACGAGAGAACTCATTAATTTTAAGCACACCCTCTTACGTGGAATTGTTCACTTTCTACTCTGTTAACTTGGGGGGGGGCAGTAGAGCGACGTCCTCTATCTTTGGACGTAAGGTCGTCGTGTCGGACAGCGGAAAACGATGGATTACAATGCGATATCTGATATATACCATTGATTTCGGATTTACTGGAACTACTATTTCGATATTTAACACCTTCTACACTCCCCGATTCATGCGTGATTCTCGCACCCCCCTGACACGAAGATAGAACACTGCACCCTCAGTGTAAGACAGAAACCGCTTGGATTTAGTCTTGGGCCTGTTATGCGAGCAGTCACACGACATTGCTGTGTGCAAAGTAAGGAAACAAACGATACAATCGTGGTCGTTAAACAAAAACGAAAAACACTCCCGGCAGGTGCGTCTATGTCGTGAATCCTTGACCGAAACTATTGAAAATCACAATTACACGTTGATCCAGCCCATTACATGACTCACGGGATACATTGCGGCTACGACGTCTGGTCGAGTTGTGACCTAATTCCGGCTATTTCGTTGTAACGCAGTAGGCGACAGACGTTAAGACTGTCATATTGTATGTCAGCCTCGCGTCTTATTCTTCCCTCCGAGTTCGGCAAAAACGCTTAATTTTGTTTTTTATTTCGCGAAAGGATACAGAACGATAATTCTTCAAAACCGAACTATTTTTCTACAAAGAGGCTTGCAAAACGTCCATAACTTAAAACTCAAACACTTATCTCGCAAAGGCGTGCAGATCGGCCCAGGTTGTACTTTTTAGAGCGGTCAAAAGACATTGCTTGTTACTTCAGCAGTGTACTACGGGACATTCATCAGTCATAATCCACAAGATACACTGATTTTCGAAGTAGGCATTTAATAAATTCCTTTGAAAACGATGATTTTGCGGACACCAGGAATCCGAGTTCGTTCTGCCCGCCATCGACGACTCCTCTACTGTACGGTTGTTCTTGGCACTGCTGTTGTAGCTCGAGTACTAACTCAATCGACACGGTGACACATGTTTCGCTAGAGGTGCCCCCGTTTGTTTCTGGAGATCTTCGCTTTGGGTCTCTCTGAACCTCACCCACCAACTGATTTTAAGTAAACTCAAAGTACAACCCGATGAACAAGCACATACATGGCCTAGGCATAGCAAAACGTCGGTAAAAAAACGAAGAATTGCCGGCGATTTTGGGTTAAGGAGCCCCGTCATTCAGGAACCAAAAAAGGCTGAAACGTGCTACCTCTATCGTAGCACACATCCGGTCTAGGCTTCGGACATAGGACCTTCACCATCTTCTGCTGCTACTGACTGCAGGGATCCCCCCGCCTGCTTGAACCTGCAAGCTTTCTGTTCTGCATCTTCCGGCTTTACCCAAATTCACGCACCAACAGCCGCGCTGTTTTCCGTATTGTATGGGACGCGTTCCACGATAGAGGTAGCACTTTTGTCGTTTTTATTTTCTGGATGACTGGGCTCCTTAACCCCAAATCGTCGGAATATCATTCTATTTTGGCAGTATGCTTCTTTTCGTATAGATGGGCCACGGATTTGTTCGTCGGATCGCGCTTTGAGTTTGTCAAAAACTGTTTTTCGGTGAGGGTATAGAGCTCCTCTCTCCAGAAACAAAATGGAGAACCTCTATCGTAGAAAGTGTCATGGAGCAAACGATAGCTTGATTCTATGCGTTGGTCGACTTTCAGATGCACTCGGTAGTAGTCGTGTACGCAAAGATATCGTCCGCTCCTGGCTCCTGCGAAAGGTTAGGCCACCGAATCAGCCCATCCATGCCCAGTCTCACTAACACTCCGCGTTTCACAAAATACTTATTTACAGCAGCTGTTCCCTCCAATCTACAGTAATCCACACGGAGGAAGTCGTTGGTGACACGTGGCTTGGGTAGCAAGAAGAGTCGGTCAACAACAACTCTTTCCGATTTCAACTCCACAAGTGTCTCGAGGCCTTTAAGGTGTTCTGGGATATATCCATCACCGCGGGCCCTCCACACCGTAAATCCTTCGCCTACGAGGGAGTGCAGATCAAGGTGTGTTTATGCTGTACATAGTTCTGCGGTACACTACAAACCTCTGGTGTACAGGCGAAAGAAGCAACCAGGTACCGCAAGCACTGACTCGGGTTGAAAAAGGTGCTGCCGTACGTGGTATATGTATATACATACCTGAAACGAGGACAGGATACAGTTTGGCCAAAAAATGTGCGAAACTCTCGAAAACCTAATTCAAAACACGCGTCGAAATAATGCAGTTGTGAGGTCAGTTTGGACAAAAGCCAACTTGGTTTAGAGCCTGATACGGCCTGGGGAGTGTCTGGGCAGTATCATCTCTTACAGGGGCTGCGGTACGAACTGAAACAAATACATCTGCCGCACTCCTGGCACTTCCTGGGTTTACATTTGTTTTTGCCCTTCGATCTCAGCAGAGATTCCAAGCTCAAATTTCAAGCATTTCACAGATTATCAACCTCACATTCTTCACTTCAAAACTACTATGAAAAACATCTGTCGCGTACTGTACACGAGCACGCCTACCTTGGTTTTAGAAGTATATCAGGGCACGTCATTCGGCCAACCGGCATGGCGGCGCTGGGAGGGGCTAAAAGTCCCCACTGTCGCCTACACGTTGGGGGGGTGTGCCCCAGCCAACTTATTGATTTGTGTACTATTACAGGGGACCATAGTATACATTGGACAAAATATGTTTAGTACAAATATGCAATAGATAGGTGTTTGTGTAAATGTACCGTAGGTCCTGTTTACTATGGCCCCCCGTAAACGTCTGACGTGCCGGACAAAGATGGTACGAATGTCGTAGTATACAGTAGTATAGAAATCGAGTGGAAGACTTCCCAAATTATATCTATGAATGTATGCTGAAATCGAAGAAGTAACAATGATTGGAAATCAGGACGTGTAAGGGGTTCGACAGCTAAGACCTTTCAAGCATGCACTGCAGCCCGGAAGTATACGAGACTGCCCAGACACCGCCCAAGGCCACATCAGCCTCCCGACGATAAACCTTTCCTCCAAAACAAACTTCACACCTTCTAAATTGTTTGGAAGCTGTTTGTATATGTTTTTCAAGCGTTTTGGACTTTTTTTTAACATAAATGTGTCCTGTCGGGTTTTTTTAACAATGTAACTATCGAATATTGCAGCTCCATTATTTTCACGAATGACTGCGTGCGGTGCCTGCTTGCTGCTTCCACCGATACAGCAGACCGTTTAAACCTAGTCAGGAACCTTGTATAGCATAGAAATACCTCGACCTGCACGGTGTGGTGGCGGCTGATTCGTCGTGTCGAGGGTCCGCGGTGTGATAAATTTGTCCTTCGACGCTTTGATGGACCGCACGGCCCCTGCCGAGTTATAATCGGAAGGAGTCGGTCTTGACCGACTTCCGTTTGCAACGGACGGTGGGGGGGGAGCTAGCGTGTGATCATACTAGTTGAATCCGTCTGGGGCTCGCGTGGGCGCCTGCTGCAGGCGTGGCTTCCCCTTAACCCCGACTGACCGAGCAACTAGGGTGTGTTCTCTCATCTAAAGGTATACAAAGCATCCACGCCCACTCACTTCCTAGCCCCCCCCTGGCCCCTGGCTGTGAACATAAACGCGTGTAGAAATTAACTGGACGTTGAAACAACTTAAAAACCTATCGAGATCCTCTCTTCGTTGCTAATAGTTACAACCAGGAGGCCTCACCAACAAGGTACACTCCTGTACGTTGCGCTAAGGGGTGTCCGTTTGCGCAACGGGGTGGTGTTGTGGTACATATGTATATATAGGTGAGCAAACAAAATGTAGGTTGCAACAACGTAAAACTAAATGCGGCAGCCTCACTTTCTGTGTAAAGTTCCGAGCAGAAGGCCTCAAGAATATGGTGCCTTCTGGTACATACGTTGCGGTACTTTAAATCCATCCGCCCTCGATCGGCCTATCGTTAAGAGCGTGTGGTATATATTATCTGTGATGCATTCGAGGTTTCAAGAGCATACAAAACATGCCGACAGGCTCACTCGTTGTGTAAATCCATTAACAGGAGGCGTCACCAAAAGGTGCCTTTTCGTAAGTACGTTGCTGTACTTTATACCCGTCGGCCCAACGTGATGATGTTGTGGTTTAACGGCACCGTCGCGCAACGTACCCAAATTGCCATCTGTGTAATACCGTCAGCGATGGTGGCATGACAGTGATCTATACCACGGCGTCATTACAGATCATAAGAGCCGTTCAACGGTGAGTGTGAAGTAGAAGACGCTCATCTCCACAGAAGAAGAGTTCAATACAGTCCGCGACATGTGTTGAGAATCTCCAATGTTGGCTAAGGCTCGCGGCTGGTTGTGATGTCAACGTTGAGCAGCGGCTCTTCAAGACTATTATATATGATTTAAAGTTGCGTCCTTGCGCAGCACAAATGCTTAGCCTAGGCTTAGCTGTAAATTCGTAAATTACATGAAAACTTAGTCTGTAATTCTTATCTGCAGAATTCTTAACACATGTCGCGTACTCTATGTCACCCGAGAAATTACGGTGAAGACATTCGTTCGCGCAACCTGACTAACATCTGTATGCCCCAGTCTAAAGGTGTTAGTAGAGTCCTTTATAAATATATATGTTGTCATATTTTACTCCGTTTTTGATTATTGTGGTGCCTACCCTCCGACAATGTGCTCATTGTTCAGTTTCTGATGGGGCTGTTTGGATGTGTACGAGAAGGATTCGCCTCTACGGCATGATTGCATATTTTTGTATTCAAAATTACTCCGAACGCCACAGTCAACCCTTCAACGGTGGTAATGAGTCATCCCACGATTGGGGTTGCACGTTTTAGGATCAAAAGTTCCTGAACGGTTGAGCTCCTGAAGTGAGGAACTGTCGGTTGGTATTATAAGTTAACGAGTGCATTTGTTTTAGGACTAGCGGATAGAAACGCTGATCAGGTTGCGCGAACGAAAATCTTGGAAGTCAT
>JBBMKB010066066.1:0-15242 GCA_037833945.1 Alaria marginata
TATCACGGTTGCGGGGCAGCGTTGATTAAAGGGATTGCAACCCTTGAGTAAATCCGAGGTCCTGGCTTAACCGCCAATCGGACCCCGGGTTGTGCTTTTGTTAGAGATACACCATAACCACTGAGCTATACAGTCAGCGTTGACTGTATAGCTCAGTGGTTATGGTGTATCTCTAACAGTGGTTATGGTGTATCTGTAACATAGTATAGGGGGATGTTAGTTTTTGTGAGGCTCCTTCTCACTTGAGGAATATTATATTACTCTATGCTATTACTAAGTCAAAAAAATGGTTTTGAGTAAAAATTAAAACTGCAACCCGATGAACAAACCCATGGCCTAGCTAGGTATACAAAACAAAAAAATTGCAAAAGAAGAATGACATTCCGACGATTTTGGGTTAAGGAGCCCCGTCATTCAGAAAGCAAAAAATTAACAAAGTGCTATACTAATAGTATTATTAGTATAAATACCTCGACCAAGCCTGCGGTAGGGGCGCCAAAAATATAACATTGCAAAAGAAGAATGACATTCCGACGACTTTGGGTTAAGGATTCGGACAAAAAAAGCCACAAAGTACTATACTAATAGTAGTATTAGTAGTAGTATTAGTAGTATTACGCGTCCACCCTAAACCAAGGCTACGTACGGTAGGGGTAAAGTTTCTCTAAAAAAATGAAAATTTAAAGTTGCAACAAGGAATGGCTTCGGCATACTCTAAGGTAGGAAGGAAGGAAGCACGTGTCAACTTTTCAGCTCAAAAATCCGATGAGACGGCGTGAGGAAGTGGGATGCCAACTGAAAAGCTGATCTTGGCTAACCCAGCTCGGGCCCTGAACTTCTCTCAAAAACAAAGGCTCAAAGATTTTGTTGGCGGGGTGCTACGACAGAGGTAGCACTTTTTGGCTTTTTTTGTTTCTGAACGACGGGGCACCTTAACCCCAAATCGTCGGAAACTCCTTGTTTTTCAGTCCGTTTTTTTGTATACCTAGCTAGGCCCATGGGTTTGTTTATCGGGTTGCACTTTCAAAATACTCAAAATTCAGTTGGTGGGTGAGGTTCAGGGCGCTCTAAAGCCAGGATCCCGAGAAAAATACAATGGTTGATGCACCTCTATCGTACTATTAGTACTATTAGTACTATTAGTACTATTAGTACTATTAGTACTATTAGTAGCATGTGTCGGTACTATATTCAAAATAAAAGTATGGAGCACTGACACATGGCACGGTACTGTAATCAGTATAATAGTAGACTATAACACAATTTGTTTTCTTCGTCTCCTCGCTTGAGGAGCTCTGTACTTCTCTCTCTCATCCAAACTCAAAAGCAGAGAAACAATGAAAGAACAACCCAACGAAAAATCCCTTTGGCCTCAGTATCCAACGAGTGCTATTGCAAAAATAAAAATGACGATCCGGCAAATTTTGGGTTAAGAAGCCCCATCATTCAGAAAATATGTTTTTGTCCCAGAAGTGTGCTACCTCTGTCAGCACGCGTCAACTTCCATGGTGATATATATGGTGATGTATAACGCGAGACCAAAAATGAAAAGGTCTTATGAATTGAAAACGACGAGGGTTGACAGTTGACACTACCGCGAGTAGATCCGAGTCGATGAACCAGACGATTTTCGAAGCTAATTTTTTCACTCGACAACGGGGTATGATAGAGCCCTAACGCCGAGCGATAGGTTTAGCCCTAACGCCGAGCGATAGTTCTCGCTACGAACTATAGCCCTGGTCACATGTGTGTGTGTGTGTGTGTGTGTGTTTTCGTCCCATTTATTCTGGGCGCCAGATGTTTGAACGCACCAGCCGGGGTCACACAGGGAAAAGGCAAACACAGAAGATTTCTCTCCACCTTTTCTCCTGCGGTTCTTGCCTGAATTTTTATCGCGAGAGGGGTTCAGCTGTCCCTTTCCCTCGTCAACATTTTTTCAGTCGAATTTTGTTTACTCACGAATAAAGTATCGCTTTCCACGCTAATTGCGATTTTTTCACTCCCGAGAGATTCGAACTCGCAACATAGCCTTCAGAAGGTTTACGAGGCTACCAACTGAGCCACTGGGGACGCCAGCATTATAGTATAGGTCACTCGCGCGAGTTGCTCTGCACCTTGCTAAAAAAACGGACTTACCCTCTGGTAAGTTAGTATTCTTGGCGTAGCGGAAACAGTCGCTTGACGGCGGTCGCATCGCGGCACCGAACAGCCCGAAAGCTCAAGATTGCAAAGAAATGGAGTAGCTGCTCGCGCTAGCTAGCCATAAAAGTACCGCCCCTATCGTAGCCTTGGTCTAGAAAAAACAAAAAAATCATCGTCAACCCCCAACGCGTGCCCGAAAAACAGGCCTCTCAGAAAAAAAAATCTACAGAAAAAAAACAGCACCTCAAGTAGTGTGACACATGCGTACATGCCATCCAAACACGAACAACGACAGGGCTACATCGCTGAAGCCCCTCAGAGCAGAGCATCTGCCACGATAGGGAAAATGTCCACCATCCTGCTGTAGAATGTTTCCAAAACACTCTGTGCGCCCGCCAACAAGTAATAAAAACACTGGGCGGCGATGTCAACAAGCGAGTCAAAAGGCTTGTCTTCCTCGTGAAAATGAAAGCAACCATAAATAAAAGATAACAAAAAAAACAACACGGCGGTGGCGGCGGCATTGCCTGAAAAACCGTCAGGGCAAAACATGCACCTGCCTTGAAAGGGAAAATCTACTCGTTCATCGGCAGAAGGTTTCCAAAACACTCTGTATGCCAGTCTACAAACTACAAAGAGGGGGCTGGGATGCTTGACAGGCGGACCTGAATTTTGCCTCTTGTGACGGCGAAAGTAAAACCGATCCGTACCTGACTCGCTTTTTCTCGCTCCGACCCTAGAAACCCCCCCTACACTAATTTAGCACCGGCGGCTCCTATCGCGCGACCAGACTATCTATTATCACACCCGACGCAGGAGCACACCATGTATACAGCAAGCAAATCCCCACACGAACAGCAAACGCAATGAACGCCGCCGCGTATCACCCTAAACATTGGGCTATCCCGTCAAAACCCAACGCCCGAATAGGGCTACACGGTCATGTAAAGCACAGAACAACGCAAGCGACACGAAGCGCAAAACGGGAGGAACGCTGTCACACCTCCCAAACTCATTTTCTCGTCGGCTACCTCGCACAACGAGAAGCACACGCCCTATCAGCACGGCCAAAAATAAAATATAAGGTTTCTAACAATATCGCAGTGCATCTGTTATCATGCATTACAAACGCGTTATTGTGTCAAGAAATATCTGCTTTACTCCTGCGGCACTCTGCAACACCAACGAGAGTTTTAGTAAACACACCTAGGAGAAATATAAATGTAGGCCGCAACGAAATTACGTGCCAGTGTAAGGTACGAGGCAAAAAAATGTAACTGCTCGTAAGTAAGTCGAGCCACGAGCGGTGGACAGGCGTTGTTACTCTGGCTTAGCTGCCTCTGGTTTGGCTACTCCCTCACCCGGAAAAAGACAAGCTTTGCTACTGCCGAATAACACGCCGGCGATACACTTCGACCACACGATGAAAGCTAGTGCTGTAGCGCCATACAACATGTAGCAGAGTGCCGATATATATAAAGAAAACTCATAGAGGCAGGAAAGGAGGGGCGGGGGCTCCAAAACATAAGTCGTCCGAACCCACCTTCACAAAGCGTACGACAACGGAGAGAGCCGACCTGGCCAGAGTTTCAAATAAAAATAACCCTGACGAGTCCAAGGCCCGGGGTGGGGAGAGCTGCCGCACAGCAACTTCTTGCCCTTCAGTCTGAGCACAGCTTGCGCCGCGGCTATCACAAATACGGCGACATAAGGTGTCGCGTGAAAGGAGGAACTGCATTGACCACGCTCGGCGAAAAGGCCAAAACCAACACGCCTCGATTCAGCCTCTCTCCCTGTGAAATGCCCGTTTTCTTGGAAAAGCGCGAGCAAGAAGTCGAGTTCCCTCCCTTCTCCCAAATCGGATCCGTCTCCATCGTTCTACCGTTCGGTGAAACGCAATCGGACAAAACACTCGATGCCGCTGTAAACAAGCGTAATAGCGCACGCCCCGGTGTCACACTACGCGGTTACCCGCTTCCCACCCCCCGACCCACCCTAGGACTCGCCGATTCCCCTCCCACCCCCACGAATCTTACAAGGATTTACTATAATACTGCACTCCCACCAGAGCCCCCCAGAACAAGTCCAACTGTTTCGGCGTGCAACAGTAACATGCTACGATGTTGCCGCCGTTAAACCTCAGCGGCGACCGACTCCACCGAACCTTCGTTTGATCCGCCCTTGTCGGCGATACTCCTCGCCCTCCCTTTCCTGGCAGGGTCGCTGGAGCTGACGAAGAGCACTCTCTCTTCCTCCTCTTCGCCCTTCACAACAGCGATGCACCCTAGCTTGGGTATGCACGTCTGGTTGAGATGTCCGTATGGCTTTGAAGGCAACACCCCGCTCTTGACGTGTTCACCGAGGGTGCTAGTCTCCATCAGCTTCGACACCCTCCCTTTGAGCAGGGACCTCATGGAGCGGTCTTCTATGTCCATAGTAAGGCGACCCATTTTCCAGGTCACCGAGCCGTAGTCGCTGAGGAGCGGGTACAGCCGGAGAGGGCTCAAGGGGAAAATGATCGCGTCCGACAAAAGCAGCATAAGCCGCAGGGTCACGTGGAGGAGCCACGATATAAAGTAGAGCAGAGGGAGAGGCAAGAACACCAGGAAGAGTGGCGTCAGCGGTAGCACCTGCACCAAGAGGATGAGGGTCTCCTTCAAGCTGAACTTTGCCTTCGCCGTTGTCGTCACGTGCGAGACGAGCTCCCTCGCCATTCGCCTCGCAACGAGGGACACTCGGTTGATGAGCAGCATCGTCGTGTCGAACATCGACCGCAGCACGAACGAGAGCGCCACCGGAACCAACCACACGAGCCCCCACAGGCAGAGGATGGCCACACCCGGGTTCATCGTCATCGCCGACAACACGATCACGACGAGGCAGATGACGAAGATCGACCACCCGACACGCTCGGGATCGTAGGACACATGGGTTACCATGATGGCGATGATGCCGGCCCAAACTATCGTCACGAGCAGCGTGAGGTACCACACCGTGTCGAACACGCTGTCTTCCAAGAAGGGCCTGACGCGCGACCTCAATCGGTCCCTCGGCTTCAAATCCGACATTGCCATGGGCTCCACCGCTTGGACCATGTTCACCACGAGCGCCAAAATCATACCCCCCTGAAAGACGTTTAGCAGGACGCGGAAAAATATTGGCGTGTGACCATCCTCGGCGGGGAAGACCTCGAGATAAACACCGAATACCGCCAACCCGATCGCGAGGAAACCCTGTCCAGAAAGCTGTCCCTGGTGGTGATGTACTCGCCGGCATTGGCTGACTCTGACTATCGGGTCCTTGATCCGAGAGCAATGGAGAATTAGCTTGAAAACCCAAGGCCAGGTAGCCTGAATACGAAAGCAGGGGAATGGGGGCGGTGTGTGAGATCGGGTCGGCACTGCACTCTGGATGGCGCGAATACAAGCTCTCTGCCGTGGTGGAAGAAAAGGGTGCAAGGATTATCAGGGGCGGCTAGCATCGATACGCCTTCTATCTATTTGTCTTGTCCTCGGTGTCATTGCCGAGCTGGCTTGGAGCCCAGCGGCGCTCCTGCTGCGTCGGTCGCGTCGAACCGAGTCATACACAATATAACCGAGTCATGCACAATACGAGCTCGAAAATCAACAAAGTGTCAACGAACGCAAAATAAACAGATCTCGGAAATTGTCACGTCGTCTCGCATCTGCACCCTCCAAACTCACCTCTTGGTTTAGACCAGCCACAACAGCCACCGCCAGCAGCGTCAGCACGTTCACGTCGTTTCTGCCTCGGAACCCAAAGTAGTATATGCTCAGCGCAAGAGCCACCACTCCGATGGACGCGTCGTGAAAGCTGTAGTTGCTCAGCAAGTCCTCCAAAGCATCTTGTTCGGCAACCGAAGCTTCGCCCAGCTCAACACCCATCAACACTCCTTCACGCTCGGGAATGAAGCCGTCCCTGAACGAACTACTCGCTGCCGACATTCTAATTGGCGGGGTACCACGATGGGACAGCAGGTGTGGAACGTGCGCGTGGTTAAGAGAGCCAAAAGGTCGGTTGGTTTTTTTTTGTTTCACAAGATTCAGTTGCCCACCCTTCCGCTGGTACCTCCAGAACGATCTCCCTTGTATGTCTCACCTTGCACGCAAGGCACAACTCCACGGTGACGAAAGGCTTGCGGCTGCTACAGCGAGGCACGCACAACAACGACCGGGGTTGCACCGCAACAGTGAACGATTCACCTGAACGATAACAGCTGCGGAACAACTGTCAATATGTCCACCGGCAAGGTATCAACAACAAAACAGCATAATAGTGCTCCCCTTGCCCAATCTCTGTACCCTATCGACTCCCGATGCATTTTGAGGGCTACGCAGCCTTCTATTCAGGTCCACCTAGATCGCCTCTCACATCGATTGCTTGGCCTTGCTGGCCTCGACCACCTCGCACACCAAGTACGCCTGAATGAGCCGGTCCATCGACTTATCAGGGCACACGACAAGGGTTCCTCCTCTGCGCCTGTTCCTTGCCCAGAACAGCACGATCTCCGGTAAATTCCGCCGTTTCTCCTCCACCTCTCCCACACCGTCAGAGATGGGCGCCGTCGTGGCACTAGCTTGGTCAGGTTCAGTGGTAGCACTAGCGCCCTCCCCCACCTTGGTGTCGCCGGCCTCTGCGCTGGGGATTACGGTTGACGTGGGCAGTTTTTCCTCAGACGTCGCCTCTTCTGCTTTCCCTACGCTCGTCGGCACTCGCTTCAGGGTGATCGCCATCTGCCGGCGAGAGAAGGACCCCGGGCCAAAGGAGATGCCCCCTTTCGCGATGGAGCGCTCACTTTCCTAAAACAGGGCGACAAGGCAATCCACGATAACATTTCCGGCCGCATGGCGTGTTGGTGTGTTAGAGGAAGGATGGCTGACAGCGGCGGCTGTACTCCCGGTGCTTTAGCCGCTTACCGATGCATAGGCGCGCCACCTCATATGCTTGTCAGCAGACCAATAGAAAACCACTACGTACAGCATGCGCGTCCAGCGCACTCTGTGGCCATGACAATCAAGACCCAGGCGGCATCGAAGCCCTTTTCGCCAAAATAACGATGCCTGCAGAATATGAGCTACCGCTGGCGAAATAAAAGGATGCACCCTGACGGACACGAATTTACTTCCTCAACGTTGAACCGTCGGTAACATACCACAACCGAACGGCTACACTAAAACATGCATGAGCGTGAAAGAACACTAACCGAACTGTCGACGGGCAGACTGATACAAAATACATTATCACGAACATACACGAGGTGCTCCGAATGAAACTTGCCGTTATTCTTGAGGCGTTTCGACCATCGGAGGAACAACCGTGGGCGCATTCTTCCCCGAGCTCAAAACCGCACGATACAATCCCAACCCCACTCTCAACCCACGCCGCTTCATCATCAACCCGGGCACCTCTACGCTATTCTCGCAGGGTGCTTTCTCTCACCAGGAATGTTTCCACTTCAATAACGCGCACTTGTGCCTCGGGCGGGTTTAGCATGGCTATCGCCTCGTCGAGGAGGCACAGGTCGTTTTTCTCGATGTACGGCAGCCCCAGGTGCGCACTGAAGTGGTCCCATAGCTTGTCCCCAAGAGCCATGGGTCCATCGAACGTCAGTTCCTACAGCAGTATCGCATTCAAGAGGTACGTGTAAGAGAAAAGAGAGTTACAAGTTAATTGCGTTGGTCAGCATCGCTCGTAAGGGCCTGTCTGAAACGAGAAAACATAAAATAAAATAGGAAAATTATACCTGAAGTGGATTCGATTTCGTGAAAGCAAGAAATTGTACATACCTGAGGTGGATTTGATTTTGTGAAAAATGTATAATTGGGTCCTGTCGGGAAGTGACGCATTGTTTTTCCAAGTATCTTGGAGACATTTCAACAACCCAGAAGATCAAGCAGTTCAGTTGACAACTACCGAGGCGAGCAAAGTCAAGCGCCGTCACGGGCGCGCCGCCGCCAGCGGTTGATTTGTTTCGGCGGCGCAGACTTGGAAGCTGTCATTCTTAGGGTCTCTTGGGTGGGCGGACGCAGCCATAAAACCTCGATCTTACAGCTGAGGTGTCATTTCCATACTGTTGAAAAAAATCAAGCGCTCAGAGACGGCCCCAAGAGGTAGCCTGCAGTGACCCGATACATTTATGATGGTGGGCAACCGCTCACGCTAATGTGGTCAGTTTGATCACGTCGGCTGTGTTCGTTCGCAGATTTTGCACCATCCGGGCTTGATTGAATATTCATTCCCGTCAAGTACATTTTTTTGGGTTGGCTGGTAGGAATGTTTCACAGGACGAGAGGCGAGTGTTAGATTTTTCTGAAAATATTGGAACTGGCTCATGTTTCATCAAAACGACTGAAACCTGGCTCTGGCCATAATTGTCGTGATGTGTCCATCGCCTGGCTGTAATCAGTAGCTAGCGTAGGGTTGCTGAGACGTTTCTTCAGTGGTTGGTGGTTTTGTGCTACGCTTACGCCGTCCGTCGTTGTTCCTTTATTCTGTATTTCTCTTTCTGGGTTTTTCGGTTCTCGTTTTTTTTCGCTTTTCTTTTTCTTACGTGTAGCTCTTTGATTTCCCCCCTATTCCAAGTAGGGCCTACCATAGACCCGATAGTATGAATCAATCTTGACCTGCGGTAGACCAACAGCGTCGAGACATCGCGCTATGTATGATTTCTGAGTTAACGCTTTGCTCCGAGTCTACAAGTCTAATTCCTTTTCCTCTCTTTTTTCTTCGATATCCTGTCGCAGGTTTCAACGTGTATATGGAACTGGTACCTGGTATGTGACACTTGGTACGTACTTAAAAAAAATCATACCCAGGTACAAAACATTATCGGGTTGCTCCCACCAGCACCCTACCAACGCACTTACACAAACAAACATCTCCCGTAAACTGGTTCCTCGCCAAAGCAGCACCCTATCAACGCATTCACACCAACACACATCTCCCCCAAACTGATTTCTCGTCAAAGCGAGCCACCAAGTTTCGGGTCGCTCCCACCAGCACCCTACCAACGCACTCACACCAACCCACATTCCACAAACACTGATTTCTCGCCAAAGCGAGCCACCACCCCACTGCGACCAGGCACCCACCAACCCCCTCCTTATGTTCGAGCGCACACACAGCCCCGCCCTTCGAGCCTCGTGTTCAAGAAAAGAGCAGTCCCACCAACAGTTCGAAAATCAGTGCGCGTTGCGCGTCTTCGAGCGCAGTTTCGCCAGCAACTTCCAAACTGCCTGCGTACCACCTGGAGACCACCACGACATCTACCGCACATACGTTCGCTTTTTTGTCCAAAAATGGTCCAAACTGAGCACCCTGGGTGGATAGAATGGCATTCCCGGTAATTTTTCATATATACTGTGTGGAAACCCCAAACATGATATTTGGTTTTTCTGTTGCTGCTGCTGCTGCTGATGCAGAACTGCTGTACTGCTGTTCTGGCTTGCTGCTGTACTGCTGAGGTGCTGCTTTCTCCTCCTGCTGCCGCTCGTCGTTATATCCGCTGTTGCTGTTGCTGTGGCAGCTGATGCTGCTACTGCGGCTACTCCGTACAGTTGGACTGTGCAAGCCTCAGTACAACACGTATGTCCGGCCTCGACCACCAGCACAGGGAGCTACCACAATTCCACGACCCCAACGCCCGATCTGCTGCTGCTGCTGCTCCAAAGCGAACGAAAAAACCACCGCTGCCTGCCGTTGTGATTGTTAGCTGTCTCTGCAACATTTTTAAGCAGCTTCTAGCCAGTATTACGTACCTTCTACTGTATGAAACGAGCCACAAGGGGTGAACACCACTACTAAAACAGCTGTTGTGACATATCTATAGCGCTCACCAGCCCCTGAGTCCCGCAAAGTGCCTGTCTCGCTAGAGGCAACCACCAAAGTACAGTGTAGTGTCGCCGTGACTTGAGCGAGCAACTAAACCACTGCGACAATTAATTCACTCTTCTCGGACAATGAAGCAGGTCACCGAAACATCTGCGACTGAGCTCACCATAACACACGGCTACCGAAAGCTGCCTTCTTGCCAAAGCTAGCCACGAAAGGGTCGTGTCGTAAATACACTACGACTATTAATTATTAATAGACTAAGCTCACACGAACACAAAAGTCTCCCGAAAACCGCCTTATCGCCAAGAAAGCCACTTCAAACGCTGTGATTTAGCTCCCACCAAGTCACGACTCCGGAAAACTAGCTACTCGCCAAAGCGAGCTACCAAAACACTGCTGTGATTTAGCTCCCACCAACATGCGATTCCGCAACGTGCCTTCTCGCCAAAGCGAGCCACCGAAACACTGCGACTTGGCTCCCACTAACACCAAAGTCTTCCGAAAACTGCCATATTGCCAAAGCAAGTCACCTAAAAAGCTGTAGTTTTTCTCCCACCAACTCATGACTCCCGAAAACTGCCTTCTCGCCAAAGCGAGCCACCCAAGCACCGCGACTTCTGTTCCACCAACGCACGTCTCCCGAACACTGCCTTCTCGCCAAAGCGAACCAACAAAACACTGTGACATAACACAAAGCACTTCACCATTCTCGGTCTATGAATTGTTCTATCGTACGTATATTTAATACGTTGATCGTATACATTAGTTATATCTTTTATTTTATTGGGTTACCCCAGGTTACTTTGTTTTTTTCGCGATGAGCTCTTTTCGTGGTTTTGCCGCTTCAGAAGTATTGAAGCCGGCCTTGTAGAAAAGTTGTACCGGGTAAAGTGTTCTGAGCAAACGGGTACCCGGACTTTTTTTCAGAGGTAGTACCCGTACCTGCGACCGCTTATCCGTTTTTCTAGGCATACGAACCCGGGTTCCTCGGGTACCCGCACAACATTGAGCGCTGTTTACGGGCATACCAGCATAGCAGCGGCACAACAACGGGACGATGGTGCGCACAATGATTTCACACCGACACGACGACTAACAAGCATATCATCAGTTTGGAATACTCTTACTCTTGCCATCGCCAGCCTTCGTTTTCATGCAACGACCCATCCATCAACCAAAAGTTCTTGCTGTTTCGAGGTTGATCCTTCTTGCGCTACGAATAAACATTGCGGTAGGTAGTGCTGTATGCTGTGCGCCCCACGCCACCGAGTCGAAAATTGCAACACATACACAAAACTGAAATTATAGGTCGCCGCCTGTGAAATTGCGGCACAGTGACACAGGGTTACTTGTTGTGCCGTTGCGCAAAAATGCACACATAGGACGCGGACGATCGAATTTCCGTGCTCCCAAACAAAAATGGCGAAGTTAAAAAAACGACCAAAGTAAACTTGAGGAACACACGTCGAGCAACACCCGCCCTAAACCCAAACACGAAGGTGTTTGGCTGTACTTCTATCCGGGTAGAGTTGTACCCCATCGGGTGCCCGGGTCAAACTGTTACCCGCACTTTTTCCAGAGGTACTACCCGCACCCGTGGTCGGGCACCCTTTTTTTTAGGCACACGAACCCGGGTAATGCGGGTACCCGGGTGATGGTGCCCGGGTACCCGGACAACATACAGCGAGTAGGTCAAGCTTAGTGGAGTCTGCCGGTAAAGCCGCACGTGTAGCGCGTTGGGGACTTTGACAGTCCAAAAATAATTCATGCTTTTTGGAGGTATGGTGAGGGACATCGAACTGGGGACACGCAAATACCCGTGTACCCGGGTATCCGTTCATGTTGGGTACCCCGGTACGGTACCCGAGTCCAAATACCCGTCGAGTATTATGTCCTACCCTCACCCGAACGGGTAGTGGCAGGTCCGGATATTACCCGCCGGGTACCCGGGTAATAAACGAACAGGGCGCATACAACTCTGCTGTCTTGAGACCACCGGGTTAGGTCATGGCAATGAGTTATCGTGAAAACAGCAACAATAGCAACCGTAAACCACGTGTGTACGAGAGACGAAGCGGCGGGGACATATTTGGTTCATTTCGTATTGAGTGTGTGTGTTTTCTTCCGACACGGCACACGACGTCGGGAGCAGCTGCGTAGGTTGCGGGTGTCATTCTGTCACTCTAATAAAGAGGTTCCGCGTCCCATGTGCTCTATGGGCCTGTGAAAGTTGCTGTACGAGAGGTTCCACTATTCACAACAAGGACGCGTGGGGACTTTGCACACGTCATACCTCAGGTCTTGGTTCATCCGGCGCCGCAATAGCATCCTGGCCCATGGTACGTCGAGGTTACGCCCGTCCAATATCCTTGGTAGCTGGTAGCAAAAGCGCTGTTACACCACCGGGCTCTTTCCTCTGCTGAGTATGTACCGTTGTTGTGCGCCCCCCCTACAGGCGTTGCGTGGCACTCTACGAAGGCGTCAAACAATACCTGTGGGGGTTGGCAAGAAGAGCACGAC
Source organism: Alaria marginata (assembly GCA_037833945.1). Taxonomy (NCBI): domain Eukaryota; class Phaeophyceae; order Laminariales; family Alariaceae; genus Alaria; species Alaria marginata. The sequence goes on from JBBMKB010066066.1 coordinate 12,517, forward strand.
AAAATATCGAGGGTAGCATATTATACGAATTGCAAGAAAGCAACAAATAGAAAAAAAAAACGTACCTGTAGGTATAAAGATAGAGCCAGGACTAGAATTCAATACTCGTATATAGAGCCATAGAGCCCTGAGAGCGCGCGCCGCGTGTGCAGGGGGTTCCGCGCCAGAGGAAACTGCCCTGTGCACGCAAAACAGCCGATTTTCATCGCACTGCTTGGGCTGTCAATCTACCTGCGCATTTACCCGAATTCTACCATATGCCCATCTACGCATTCGCATTCCGTCCATAGTATCATATATGCATAGTAGTTCGACAAATACTCACTGGAAATCTGCAGAATATGGTACGACACGACTGCAGCCGGGGGTATGACATGACCGAGCATACTGTACACTGCTGTACATTCCTATAGTATCATAGAATATAGTCTCACACTGGATTAGTATATTTTCGTGGTGTTCGAATAAGAGCCATATTATTAATAAGAATATTAATAGTCTACACTCGTATACACACTTCAAGCACAGACCAGGTTAGACCATTTTTTTCATTTGGTTTGGTCGCTTTCTCTCAGGAGCTCTCTCTCGGTCCCATCTCAAATTGAGAAACATTTGAAAACGGGCGCAGGTGATGATCAGTCGACTCTGGACATGAACAACAGCATTCACCTATCATCCCGAATCGACTGCTCATCGAGAGCTACCACCGCACGTGGGCGTCGGTGTACACTACTATTACACGATTAATACCAGTATGAGTGCTGTACTCGTTAGTGCACCGCTTCCAAGTTGACGCGCCCTCAAGTAAGAACACGGAACGCCCGCGTGTAACTATTACCTGGTATTGTGTACTGGTTCTCATACTCTTCGTATTATAGAAGAACGCGGTGCAATTACTCTTCGTAGAAAGAGGACACACACGGCAGAAGAAGAGCAGAAGCTTTGCTTCGAAAAATGTTGATTCCAAAACGGACGACTCCAAGAATAGCTACGAATACAGCTTTGGGGCACTCCTTTACTGGTATGCATCGGCGTGCATCCTCGATGCCCGGGTGGTCGGCGTCGTATTGTCGCTGTACAGCAGGTCAGCAACGAGGCGTAGAAAGTAATCGCAAAAAAATATGCATACATACATACAGCCGATACAGCAGTAGAACAATCAGCTATACAGCGTCAAGCAGCTGCAAAAAACACAAGTCAGTGCTTCGACAATCTCCAAGTGTGCGCTCCGGCCTCGGGGTGCATGCATCACAAGGCAACGACCACCCGTGAAACTAAGACCTCATCCGCAACGTCTCGGCACCTTACCTTGACAAATCTCGCACAGCAGCAGTATCCCTGCTCCCATCGGTCTGGCTGCAACTGGCACGCATGCCCGAGGTGGACGCCAGCACGCCCCCTCCCCAAACACGCCTCTAGTCTCTGGTATACCCTGGATCTTTTTTAATTTTGGATCTGCTTTATTTTTGCCTCTTTCGCCTCTTCCCTCAGGTGACCTGGCATCCACGACATCCACCGACACTAACGTACCAGTACCATACACCGGAGCGACTCGGGGCTCTGCAGCCTGCAGCGGTTCCAAGAGACAGAAACCATATACGGTAATAGAATCGGATGAAATAAAACATGAAAGAAAGCATGGTATACCGTAACCAGCAGATACCAGCAAGTAAGTACTGCTACTACTACAGTTTTACTCGTCGTATACGAAGGTACGAAGGAACTCGCACCTGTCTGCTGGGCTGCTTACTGCACTGAGCATGCCCTACTGTAGTTAGTTGTACTTGGACAGCAGTACCACAGGCAATTTACTGCAACGTACCAGGGTACAGTTTTTATACAGTAAGCATAAGTAATTACCAGGTACCAGGGTAGTACTTAAGTAGTACTCTGTGTGCTGTGTACAACTTGGACCCACAACCCACAACCAACAGCAGCCGCCCCGCTTGTTGAAAATCCGTCGTTACTCTCGTAGTCCCGAATGTGTGGCGGGTTCAACTCTCAGTAGTGCCGAAATGTTTCGTATAATATTTTTTTCAGTTTAGACACGATCGTTATTAATAGTCGCTGACGCATGACGCATGACGCATAAAATAACTGTTACAACACTGCTTTAAATATTTAACAACGCCGGTGCAGTGAAATTTTCAGAGACATGATGAGCGTCCCATGGCATGTAGGATGGCCGTTGCCATGGCATTGTCATGGCTGCCATGTTATTGTCATGGCGCATGGCATGGATGGCAAGTAAGTGCCTGCCGTGGAACTGCCATGGGCCATCATGGCAACACCATGGGCGTTCATGTCATTGCCAGGAAGCCAAATGGCATTGCCGCGAGGGCCCATGGGTTGCCATGGAGGCCCATGCCATGGAGGTCCATGGCAGGCCCATGGCATGCCATGACTGCCCACGCAAACCCATAGCAACCCGTGGCGTTGCCTTGGAGAAATCAAACATTGTAGATCCCAGGGTCAACGTCGTCGGAAAGAATGCCGCACAGCATTGTGGCGGTACATACATTTGTTTTACTTTTTACGCTGGCTACAACAACAAACATTATTAGCACATACAGTAGCGGCCTCTCGTAAGAAACCTGAAATCCGGCTTTAGGTTACATCCTTACCGTATTCTGGCGGAGTGAGAGGGAGTATATAGAACTATATACCTTTGTCTACCCCACTTCGGAGGCCAGCATTGCCAAATCCCTGGCATCTCACCCTACTCT
>JBBMKB010066077.1:0-15241 GCA_037833945.1 Alaria marginata
GGACGGAGCACGTCGGGTTTTCACCGACCAGGCAGACATCGCTTGCACCAAGCGCGAAGCGCCGTGAGGTGTTCGGAAGCGCCGTGAGGCGTGGTTGGGCTGCCGGGGGGAGAAAAAACTCCAGGGTTATTTTGATTGTACGATACCAGTTTGTATTTAGGCACAACCGGGGCCACAACAGAGGCCAGGCACTACCACCGTATTATCAACAACCGCACGACGACGGTGACGAGCCCTGCATACCAAAATCACCTATTAATAAGCTTTCACAATGATGGGCCGGAATAGACGATCTAGAAAAAGACAGGCACCGATCACCTAAACACAACAACCCAGCGCTGGCCGGATTTCTCCCGTATCATAACCGCACATCTAGCTAAGGTACACTGGACGAAAATACCACCCTCGCAGGGACTACATAAACACATGAAGACTCAACACGGACACTCTATCCATGTCGACACTCTGTCCATGTCACCGAACTAAAACACGACACGTTCACTTCAACACCCCCTCCCCTACACCACCACTGGTATGTACTGTGTACCCCTCCGAGGCACGAAATGGTGGTAGGCAGTCAAAAGTCAGCGAAGAGGCAAACCACCTGAGCACGAAGACTTGGCCATCACCGGCGGCTCTTTGGGACTATTAATTACTCCTTGAGCGTCCCCCAAACCCTTACGTGCTTCAACATTGCTGTTGCTGTTTTATATCATTGATGTAGTCTCACAATGAATCAGGAAACAAGCGCTATTTATGGAGCCCTTATCGTTTCTTCCTCGCTTTCTACACAAAGGCTTCCCTCCTTTGCCCGGTCACTCCTCGCGGTGGCGGCACTGATACAGGCACCGGAACATTCTCGAACGTCCTTGAACAGTCTCCGTCACGATCGTTGACGCTCCAGCTCTAGGTGGAATTGGCGGAAGCCATCAAGCTCCTCTTCCAATGACCGCTGACACAACCACATACGGACGGTACGCAACGGGTTAAGTCAAAACCTATACCTGGTATTTCGTACCGTTTGGTGTGGTCTGTTCTTCCCTTGTTGCCCACTATTGAAGGCGGGAAAACTGATGTGTGCGTTAATGCGTATATCCGGCAAGGATCAATAATCAAGTCTCAAGCGCACCCACGTTTTGCATCTTTGGCTCGAATTACAAAACAGCTGACGTATTCGAAATAATTTAATAATCATTAATTTGATCGAACTCACAGCTGCTGACGTATTTGAAACAGTTTTAGAACTAACCATAACAACGGTGTGACGTATAAATTGACATTATTGCTGTGGTATTATTATGCCTGGTGTCCAGATTGTGTCCCCCTCCAACCGATTTATGTAGTATTAGTGCGCACAATGATTATGGGCCGAAATCGCCCTTTAGTAAAATTGTCCTGTTGACCCTGGTAGTATCCAGAAGGAGAGTCATTGACCTATACTTTGAAAGAGGCATACATACTATAAAAACGCACGGCCGGAGTACCACGCAGCTTGCAAAGATGAGTATCGACCATTAATTTGATCGAACTCACAGCTGACAATTTTTGAAACATTTTTTATAGCTGACGTATTTGAAACATTTTTTTAAAAATACGACAACCGTTTGTCATTGATTGATTGGATGAGCGCCGAAGCTCAAGACATAACACATACCAGGTACCATTTTACCCAAATGCCGCAACGCCTGTAGAGCTGTCACAAAAGCGAATATACATAAGAGGATATGATACACAAAACAAAACAATATTATAAGCATCATACGAATATTATTAATAGTATATACTCACCACCGTCTTTCCTACTTCCGCCTCCTCCTCATTCATTTCGCCTGCGTTCGCGTACGATGCGGCCGTGGCAGGGGCAACCCCGCCCCAATTTGCGTGATCTGCATCTGCATCATTACCATAGCGTTCCGGCGACAATCCTTGAGCTTGCGCCTGCTCTGAATTTTCCATCGGCGGGCTGTTTTGCATAAACAAATCAGACCTGCGACACACATGGCAACGACCGTATCATGCAAGCAATAGTTCGGTACGATCCGGAGCGATTACACATCGCAACGTTCACCAGCAAGATCCTATTTATAGTCACGTATTAATGGGCACAGCACAAAACCGCGTATTTGAAGTTGTTCGGTAACACCGGCGTTTCACAAAGGTGAATATGATTGGGAGTGTATTATATCTTCATTGCATCATTATAGTGAAGCGACGTATAAGCGACAAGGTCGAGCTTAATACGCATATCAAAAGAGCGTGCAGCAGCGCAAGCATCACCATGCATGCTGCACGCGTCTCGCACACCTCCTTACATTGTAGTTCAGACACATTCCGTATCCCAGCAAACCGGGCTTCTTCGTGTTGTCGATGCTGTAATCGTCAGTTTTTGTCCGTCAGTTTTTCCCTATGCACGTACTATAATCAAGATATAATCAAGTCCCAAAGGGGTTGAAGGGGTGAAATTGAACCTCGACGATAGCAAACACTAGACGACTCTATATTGTATGCGTTTACGCCTTCCCCACCCACGCGCACACGTTTCATATGTAGAAACCTGTGTGGATTCGTAAAAAAATTGATGCTGCCGCAAACTTTCTGTGGGCCATCGTTCACTTAAACAACGTTTTTTTTACGCACACTTCAAGCTTGCTTTGAAATAACTACCGAACAGCCCGACACATGTCACTAGCTTTCAACAACAGCAACAGACAGACCGACATATGACAACAGCTTTCAACAACATCACCGAACAGCCCGACACATGTCAACACCTGTCAACAGACGGAGTAGAACGTCAGTCGGCTGTCAACATTCTGTTGTCGACATTCTACGTCATGGCGGTGGGTTGCTGGTTGTGCGTGTATGTACACAGATCTCTACACGCTCAAAGCAACGCACCGCAGATCCCACCCATCCACTGCTGCTGCTGCTATAGAATGTACTGCTGCTGTAGACGGTGCTGAGGTGGTAGGCTGCTGCCACCACTATGATGCCGCTGTGCCGCTGCTGCTGTTGCTTGCTGTGCGGCTTTTGCTACTGCTGCTGTGTGCGCCGATGGCGGTATGATATTCGATCTGTGTTATCAAGCATTCCAGCCGAACATTGTGACTGCTGCAATTTTGGCAGTCCGAATGAGTGACGATACAATTCAAGCGGTGTGAAGCACGGTGCTGAAAGCATTATCAGCTGCTGCTGGCTGTGCTTCTTGCTGATGCTTCTTGCTGATTGTTGCCTCGCCGGCCTCGCTGCTATCATGCACTGCTGCTGCGGCTGGTGATGTGCATGTCATATTTGCTGTTACTACTACCTTAGGTCAGGATTGCGGTGATGGGGGCACGATAAAACAAAGTGCACGACCCGCAAGGCAGGGGCAGAAAACAGCTACGTATGATATGAGAGGTAAAAATCTATATTCGCGTGCGCCTGAAATGCGCTGCTCCTGCTGTTTGTTCGCATCACCATAGCCAGTCTGTAACGGAGCCCCGCATTCCTTACAGCACGAGCGCCGCAATTTAGTTGTACGGGTTAGGGGCAGCAAAATGACCACAATACAGGCATCTTTTTACGGGATGCAAACACATCAAGGCGCACGTTTTAGTGATACTTCGTATGCTGGTAGTTCAAAGAAGATTGGGCGGAACGTCAGCTTTCTTCAAAGCCCGACAAAGGAGCTGAACTAGGTTTGGTTCTGAAGGTATGCCGCTTTCCCTAAGGTGTAGTTCATGGGCATATATTATACTGGAAATTGTATAGCTGCTGCGGCAAAGAAAAAATTACAACTAAAATGAAAAAAAAACGATAACAAATATATGGAGTTACAGTATGGCCAGCGCGGCTCCTTAATCAAGTGGGCCAGGAACAAATTGCTCGCTGAGGTAAATGTAATAAAGTCTACCAGGTATACAGCAGCAGTAGACTCTATATATGCACCGACAATGCCGCAATTTACTACCAGGTATACTATAGACTACACACTACACTGCGGGCAAGAACCAATTCAATTGGCTAACCTAGCCGTGTTACGGACAACTTTCCGTTGGGCCGCACATACGAGTACTCACTTCGAACTCGCAGCAGAGCACAATGCGAACAGGCTTGTCGGCGGTAAATTTGCGGCGACCCCCATCCCACCATCGGCTCCGAAAATACCGGGATCTTGTGCGTGTGGTTCTATTCCTTCGTCAACCATCTCCACCGCAAACGGCAACCCCTGACAGGGACAGAGGTGGTATTATACGTACATTGAAGTCAGCCACCGAACACCGGCGAAGCAACGGTATCATCTGGAACAAAATCATCGATAGTGACTAGCGATTGACACGCGACCATTTCGGCAGCTCCTCGGGTCCTCCAAGCCAAGAAAGCCTGAAAAACTGTTGGGGTGGAACTCACCAAAGTATTATGATACAAAAAAAACAGGCAATATGTGAGGGGGAGGGTCTGTTGTTCTGCCGCAGCACATCTGGTACGCCCTCTGGTACGTGGTGCATGCTAATGAGCAGTGCCGCACGCTGCTGGCTGCATATCAAAGAAAGGCAAGGATGCGGCAGGTCCATCTTACATCTGACACATCATGGCATCTTACCCTCACCTCGGAAGAGTCAATTGCAGGCGCTTTATTGGGCGTTGCATGCGCCAGCCCTCCTGGTGTCGCGGACGAACTTCGAGATGGCGATCGATGTGCAGCAGCAGCAACAGCGATCGCACTACTTGCGACCGCGGAAGAAGGCTGCGTGTTTTCTGGTCTAGGCCTCCTCCATGAGAAAGGCGACTCCGGCAACGTCTCAAGGAGAGAAGGCGAACTCGCCGCAGCAGTGCCAAGCAAACCCAAGGGAGCGCGGGGTCCCTTGCACGTCACTTCTGACCCATGGCGCACTGGCAGAGAAGGTGACTCGCTCGCCCTCATCCCCCCAATTTCTTCCCCAAGTGCGCCTTCGTGTCCGCGCGGGTCTGCACATGGGGGGTCGAAGGGCGGGCTGAAACTGACGAGGGGTTGGGCCAGCCGGAACGGCGAGCCATCGGCCTCCACTCCTAAAGGTCTCGCCGAAGCAAACTCTTCGCAGTACGAGAACGGAGGTGTCGAACCTGGTGGTCGTTGAGCGAGCGCGTACGTGTCGGTGCCGTGTCCTGCCGTGCTACGATTGCCATGCACCTGCGAAACGAAGAAGCAAAATGGTATGTATACGAGGATGTCATGTAGGAGCCACCACAACGCCGTTGCAGCAATAACGTGCACTTCGTACAGGAGAAAGCACTACTGATTTAATGCGGAACCCGTCCAATATCGCTGAAGCAAGATGTATAAATACTGCTATGTTAGTATGTGGCACATCAAAGGTAGCTTCAGCACAACATCCAAACGCCAACCTCAAGACAAGCAGCTACTCCTGCGACAGTGAGTCAACAAGTACACAAACAACGCAGATTCACGATCGTATGCAACAACCGTGTACTGAACTCCACAGCTCACAGAAAGAACTCCAGCATTCAGATATTTCCGAGGGGGTGAAAAGTGCTCGGCTCACCGACAAGGTCTGTTCGCGTGGCACTGGTGTAGCCGATGGTGCCTCGCAAACAGAATTTCGCCTGTAATACCGCCGCGCCGTAGCATCGACTCCCTCCTCTTCTCCCATTGCACGCGCCATCTGCACAGCACGGGTGAACAACGGAAACACGTCAAAACCATTCGGGGCTCCCCCAACATTGCCCCAAGCTTGAGCGAGCGGGCATGGGTTACACACCGTGTAATAGATACAACTAAGGATATGTCTGGAGTGGCCGTTAGGACTAGCCTGCTTTTTAGCTCGAGTAGCCTGAGCAACGTTGCTTTAGCTAACAGCATGCGACGTACGCAACGGACGACTAGCCTGAGCAGCTGACAGCAACCGACGTGCGCAATTACTTTAGCTCGACTAGCCTGAGCAGCTGACAAGCAGCTGACAGCAGCCGACGTACGCAACGGACGACTAGCCCGTGCTTCGTCAGCAACCATTCGTTCGTCACTACTGACTGGCAGCTGGCAGCTGTGACGTGACAGCGGTGCCAGCAAAGGTACGTGGAGCAAGCTTACATCCTTCCTTTCGAAACTCGACAAGCGGATAAAGCAGCACAGCATCATCAGAGGAAGACAATGATACGGAAGCAAGGGCAAATGTCCTGCTGAGCTCTGCCTGCTGCTGCTGCTCAGCTGCTCAAGCGTCTCTGTGGCTGAGTACGTACTTTACTGTGTGCGAGGGCACGCGACAAAAAAAGCGACAACGTCGCTTTTTTGTGTTGATGTTGTATGATACTTGTGCTCTACGAAATGGGTCCCTCTCATTATATAGTGCTGGCTGAGTAGTGTCGGTTGCACGCTACGACAGTGGCTGTGAAATCGTTTGGTATAGATGGGAACAACAAGAAGTTGCAGTATGCGGAGTAGTACCGGTTGCCGCTATAGTGCCGGCATCTGCCGAGTCCTCCCTTTCGAACCTTGAGATACACACGAAGATAATAATTCGGGGTAAGGGCATTTGTGATGCTCTGCTCTGCCTGCCTGCTGCTGCATGCTGCTGCTGTTGCTCTGCTGAGTCTCTGAAAGAAGTGTGTTGCTTTGCAGCAAAGCGCTCTGAGTGGGTGTGTGTTGTGTTAGGTACCAGGTATACTCGTACAGGTAGGTACAACAGCAGTCGTGGTCCCTCGTTAATTAATACCAAGAGGTGATGTTCCTTGCCAGACGACGATAGCCGCATTAGTTCGGGACCCCGCACTATCCGGGAATGGTACAGCAGTACAGTATAATCTATAAGCACGAGCAGGTAGGTGGTGACAAGCGATTATCATCGCACTAAACTGGGGCACCGCACTAAAGGGTAACGCGCACGCACCATGATACGAGTACGCACGTACCGGTATGATGATATTGTTTGTTGACGATGTTTGGCCGCATATATAAATACCAGAATAGTTTTTTAACTTTTGTTTGTCTTCTTTCCATCTGATAAAATTATTTGGCTCTCATCACACTTAAAAACTCCGTGCACCCCCCTGAACTTTATTATAGGTTTACTACTGCTGTAGACTGAATGAACCTATGATACAACGTACGTAGAACAAGCTTACATCCTTCCTTTCGAAACTCAACAAGCGGATAAAGCAGCACAGCATCATCAGAGGAAGATAATGATACGGAAGCAAGGGCAAATGTCCTGCTGAGCTCTGCCTGGGCATTATTCCTATTTCTTGCGTCACCCCCGTTATTTTACTTCTACGCAGCTGTAACACGACTCCGAAGGGAAATCTTGTAGACATATATACATTTGTATTTCATAATTCTTTAAACCTTATTCACTTGATTAATAGGACCCGCTTCGCTCTCAGCGCCCCCACTTGAAACACGCCTGCCTAACCCCCCCTCTCGGAGAATCTTTCCGGCGGCGTTCCTTGCGTTCCCCGCTTTCTTCTCGTTCCTCGTGTTCTTGTTTTTGCTTTTTCTCGCCTACCTTCGTTTTCCCTCCCTTTCGTCGTTATTTTGAGTCTTTCTTCGTTTTCTCGCTCAATTTCGGCTCTTTTTCGATTCTGAGTCGAGTTTTGGGAAACCATTTTTTCATTTTTTTAGCGTTTTTTTTCGAGATTTCCCCCCGCCCCCCCGATTTTCGTCACTTTTCATCGTTTGTTTCGACGCTTCTCGCTCGTTTTGGATTTTTTTTCGATTCTGATTCGTGTTTGGAGAAATCTTTCATCGACTTTTTTTCCGATGTATATTTTCCGATATATTTCCGATATCGTTGTTGCTGTTGCTGCTGCTGCCATTATCACTACCTCGTGTTGTCGACGAGCCACCACGCAACAGCGACACGGACCGACGAAAATCCCCTACGCCGATGTTAATAAGTCGCCTCACTCTCTCCTGCGATCGTGGTATCCAATTTTTTCTTGGGTCACGCTGAGTATCTCACCACTCTGAAGGAAAGCCTTGTATTTCCGATATGTTTTCAGATATATACTTTTCCGATTTTTATTATTTTGTGGGCGTTTTTGTCTGGTTTTTGTCAGGTTTCTGTGTTACACGAGTGCAAAAAAGTTTGTACGTATACTGAAGTATACGTGCACTTTATTTTACCTGTATCATATAGAGATCGCGGTAAAACCTTCAGCCAGTTGACTACTACGTCGACAGCTGTAGTTTTACATTTTTCACAATGATACGTTCGTAGGCGACACGTTTTTTGCACCGGCTTCTTCTGGTCAAATCACAATTGAAACAAACCCATCCACAGCTACTGCATCTACCACAACGACAGAACAGCACAGGACAGCGCGCTTAGCTCTCAAGGCATCAAAGCACACGTATCATGTTGCTAAGTAGCTGCTGCGCGACAACGCAAGAATTTCAAGTACGAGTAGTCAGAGTTTGGCGAGATCAGCATGTTTGTGTCGAAGGTTTCCGTGTTTTGCCCGTATCATAATATTATGATACGTTCTCAGCGACACGTTTATTTTGCACCTGCTTCTTCTGCTCAAATCAAAATTAAAACACGCCCACCCACAGCTGCTGCATCCACCACAAGGATAGAACAGCACAGCGCACTCAGCCCTCAAGGCATCAAAGCACACGTATCATGTTACTTAGTATTGTAGCTGCTGCGCGACAACGCAAATAATTCAAGTACGAGTAGTCGGAGTTGGCGAGATCGGCATGTTTTTTGTGTCGGCGAACATTAACAGCTCGCTTTTTTTCCGAATTTTTGTGTGTCCCTCCTAGGGCTGGGCACTGGCTGAATCAGTCAGTATCGATTATACTGTCGAAAAAAAAACAGTATACTGGATTGTAGCAGTATACTGGCCGAGCGAAGCGAGTAACTACAAAACACGTTTTCGCTTCATTTCCCATCACATTCGGGGCTCAAAACTGCACTGGCCGGGGGTGGTTGCGGTCATCGAAACAGAAAAAAACAACAACAAAAAACAATAAAAATTCATGTAACGTGTGGCGATGATGTGATTATCTTCATGTTATTGGTTTTCGCACAAGTACGTCATAAACCGCTCTGATATATATGTATGTGATATTATCCCGACGCTCCAACAGTACCCTTGGGGCATAGGGTAGTAGGCTCTCACCAGCAAATAAAACATAAGACAGCACAGACCTAAACAAAAAGCGATTTTTTTTTTTTAAACGAAGGAACGCTATATACGAGGAAATGTAACCGGTATCAGGTATCAGATATCAGATGCCCAACGCAGAGAAAGAGACCGAACACGAAAAATAAAAAGCGGAAGGAAGGAGTGCGCCACAAGGCCCTCCTTTCTCCTCCCTCCTCCCTTCTTTCTCCTCTCTCCTCCCGAAACGCAATTGGTGGGTTTGCGTACTATAATATGGCGTGTTTCTTGGGCGTACGAAAGATAAAACTTCTGGCAAATACTGGCCGGATCAATCAGTAGATTACTACTGTCAGTAGATTACTACTGCCAGTACATACTGTGCCAGTGCCCAGCCCTAGTTCCTCCTCTTTATTATATTACACGTAGCAGTACGAGGTTGGTTTAGGTTTGTACGTATTATACGTAAAATACAATACACGTTTACTTATGGGTCTATCTGCGTCTGCTCAAATACCACAACAAGCACACCCAGCTCCTGAGCTAGCATGTTTTTTTGTCGTCGACCATCTATTACCACTGCAAGCACAGCACAGCACAGCGCAATCAGGCCAGCACAACCGATCATAGCGCGACGCACATCATGTCGTCGAGTATCTTCTACAGCTCGCCGTGGTTTCAAAACGAACGAATACATCGAAGTCTGCCCGTCCAGAGAACGTGTACAACCACAACAAGCAGCAGCAGCAGCTAGCTGGCGATGCGAGAAAACTTGCCTTTATTTCCAACTCATTAAGATACAACACTACTACTCTTCTCTTCGTCCTTTCTTTCGTACGGATAATGTGATGCATGCGTGAATGCGACCTCCGGGTTATTTTCCTGGAGCATTGAGCTCTTGACATTTTCAAGTCGCAAGTTGCATCAAACTGTCCGCTTCACGTTTTGTTCTATCTGAGCTGCTACTAAATAGCGTAGCGGGCGGATGCCGCCCGCGGAGCGAAGCGTCTTGTATGTATTACTGTACTTTAGCATAATACAACAACAGGCGTACGCCTACCTGTTTGGGTCGTCACGATAATTAAAACGAGCATCATATGATACAATAATAAAAAAACAGCAGTACTAACGGCGGTATGGTCCTCAACCTGTGAAATAGTACTATGGCTTGGGGAATCGAGACCAGAATACTCACCAGCGCTCGTTGCCCCAAAACGCCGTCCCGTGCATGGTCGTCTTGCACGTGGAAGCCTGCTAGATGGGGCTCCTGCAGAGATTCTTCTTTTCCGTCAGGGTAGCCCTGAACACCAGCGCAGCACATTAACACCAGTACACCACATCACACCAGCACAGCACATCAATACCAACGCCTTTACAAGGCGCGCTCGCGAAAGGTGATTACTGCATAATATACCTACGAATAGATACAGCACTGTTGTAGTCTGGCATAACGTCTACCAGCGCACGCCGTTCAAGTGCAGTACGATCAACGAGAATTTCTCAGACAGCGTATGATACTGTAACGCAAGCACGGCTACCCAAAAGCTTCGAAGAAAAGTACATTAGACGAGTGCTACGATAGATGTACTATTAGTAGTATAATAGCACTTTTTGGCTAAAGTATTTTCTGAATGATGGCGCTCCTCAACCCAAAATTGGCGAAATGTTATTCTTGTTTTGCGACAGTTTTTTTTTGTGTACCTTGGCCATGGGTTTGTTCATCGGGCCGCACTTTCAGTTTACTCCAAAGCAGTTTTTGGGTGAGGTATACTAAAACACAGTAATACTCCTCATGTGAGGATCCTGAGAAACAAATGGTGCACCGACACCGTATCATGTGTCATTGCAGACTGTATAGTCTAGCACCAGTAAACCTGTCGCTAGTGCTCTTGAAATTGACCAGAACCACTCACCGGAATCCCCTCAAGGCTGCCGGGCTTCTGGAGTGAGCGAAAGTCGTCAGGTGCGCCATGAGCCGCATATCCGGCAGAACAATGGCGGTCAGAGTTCCTCCTCCCCACGCTACGAGCAAAGAGCTCTACGGTATTCTGCGCCATGCAGCCACCGTGCCCTGACGGTTGCAGCCTACACAAAACGACCATGGGGAAGAGCGGATATACAGCATATGATAGTGAGCATAGTGAGTGTTGTGCGGTTCTTGGGCGTTCCTCACCGACGGCTAAGACAACTCAAAATCATGGCACCATGACACGCAGTCGCACTTTGCAGGTGAGACATCGCACAAGCAAACATACTATAGCTTATACGAAACAGTCCAGCGCAGGCAGAAGCACTTTATACAGCACCCGTTTTCATTTTGGCCATTTGCGGTTTCGTCAACACGCGTAGGCAGAAACGTTCACAGAGGCATTGCTTCAATTGCAAGTTTCTAAATTCAAAGGGGTCAATGGTCAAGAAGTAATATGACACGATACATCAAACACATACCAGGTGCATATCGACAACATGAGTTCGTCTACCTCTACGCCGCTCTTGCGCGCTATGCGCTATGACCCATCTCCGTGTAGGCTCACGGTTTGCTTCTCGGGATGAAATTGAGGTGGACTGTACGCGCATTGGTGCCGCGATTTGCATTGTGTTCGTAGACGAGGTATAGCTCTCTCGCGCACGGTCCAACGCTGAGCCATCATTGCTGCTGCGCGAGCGATCTCGGGCTTTTAGAGTTAATACATGGTGCACGTCTGGCTTTTCTTGGTCCATGATTACTATTGATATGCGATTTACCATCTCGCACATTATATAGTGGTGATTGGGCTCATTGGCCCAAACCTCCGTGTAGCACATTATGACTACGGGGCATTTTTCTTGCGGCGACAAGTTGTTTATTGCTGCCCCAGGGTGGTACCATTAACAGTAAGTCTACGTGTCGACGAGAAAGTGCTCCTGACGAAAATTGTAAATGCGTCACATATCGCTTCTCGACCCCACTCCTCCAAATCTGCCTGGAGACAATCTCGAAAGTGCAGAACTACAAGCTCCACCTCTATCTCGCACACAACTCACCCAGAAACGGCTCCCACGCAAGGATCTCGCGCGTCCAGGTCGGCATTCGGTCCCAAGTTTAGCGGGTCCATGTTGACGTCGGGCCTGGTCGAGCAAATACGCAAAAAAACACGCAACATAAGATGCAAGAAACGTTACACGAAATAGTGGCATGTGTATTTGCTCTGTGATACGGTTCCACTTTACCACTGGTCACAACATCTCCCCTTTCGTCTAACCACATTCTTGGTACACCGTGAACAATATCGTAATGCAATATGCCCGGATTTGGCCTTACTCACCCTTGCCGTCCACCTGGCACCAGTTTATGTCGGTGCGGTCCTGGCGTCAGAAACGGCGCCGGACCCTGCCCCAGAAGCTTGTTGACACGTGCATGAGCGTACCCATGCCCCTGCTCTGGAGACGGCCAGTGCAAAACGTCTGGCCCTTGTACGATGTTTGCCTCATCGGCGGTGCCAGCATCGTCACCAACATCATCACCACGCCGGAGCTGCGAATCTATTCGGGCGTGTGCATCGATCGCTGCCCCCAACCCAGATGGAGGCGGAATAGCGAGACCGCCGGTGACGTCGGTGTTGCATTTTTGCCGCTCCATTCCCGCACCTCGGTTGAAACTATACCCGTCGGTGACAGCGCCTGCCGCCATGGCTCCGTTCTCTTGCCAAAGCTCGTCGCTCGATTCCCCCCCAGCTACCGCCGTCACCATGGTTGCAGCTGCAGGTGAAGGCGCAGGTGCACGTGCATCTTCCTCATGCCCATCACGCAGACTACCAGTGTGCTCGTAGTCGTGCGGAACGTAGTCCTGGATGATACTCGTCGTCATGTTGTGTGCCAGGCTCGAAGTTTGTTTCTTCACCGCCTGTCCGTGGTGATATGCCTGCTCATCAACACCACAGAAACGGGCACGGATACATGTATATCATTCGTACTGGCTCTTACTGTTCATAACGCATGTTTTGCCCTTGAAACACCACCAGCATCTTCCAATATAATTAACCTCTCCGGCTGAACCGTGTTTTTGCTTGTTCTTGGCCACGACTGATAATATGATAATACGTTACACCTGGTACCAGGTACTGCTACGCACCTGATATGATTTAGGCGCTGCTTTTGGCGAGTGGCGCATGTTCGGGCCGTGTCTATTACTAGGCGTGCCTTGGCCATTTTGGTGTTTGGTATTATGCTGTACCCGCCACAGGAACTATCGTTGCATTACGTTCAAAGGCCGAATAATCGTAGCGACTATTAATAGCGAACTGCAACAACCTTACCAACAAGCAGAAAAGGAGGAACACCTATCCACACCACATTGCTGGCATGTCAGGATAACATTCAATGAAAGAGCCCATTCCCTCGAAGAAGGACCTAAATGTCGAACACCAACGAAAGCGACGCAGCTCTTTGGTCGTTACGTACCTTGTACTATTGTTGTATTAAATACCATCATAGCGCGCGCACCTTAGAGTCCACGCTTCGTCGATACGTGACCTTGATCTTGATTTTGCCATGGGGTGCTTCCAGCGGCTTGAAGGAGTACGACTTCGTCGACGCAGTTTGTCCGCCTTCACCCACATGAGTGTCCACATGAGTGTCCACATGAGTGTCCACATGAGTGTCGTCGATCTCCCCACTGCCGCCGTCAGAAAAGTCCAGACCTAAGCCGCCTCTGCTCGAATCGAGTATGGGGTACAAGCAGAACCCCATGTCATCCCGCGTCTCCACGAGGGATCGATCCCTGCCGTCGTGCGCCTTTTGGATCCGTTCATGTACCTGCACCCGGTAGGCAACAGGGGAAAGGAATCGTAGCTCGTTTGTATTTTTTGGCTCATCCCAACTACACGTACTATCTTCGCACTTTTTCTTTCTCCTTCTCCCTCCCTAGACGTAACTCATACCTGGGGTCACTAAGCAGGCTCTTCGCCCCCCCCGCCACTACGGTGCGCGCCTTCATTTTTGTCGCGAGAAGAGTCCAGCACTTTTTTCCCTCGTCGACTCGCATTGAAATACGCCTACCCGTGCTGCTAAGCGCTCTCAGCAGTTGATTCCTTTTATTTTTATTTTTGCAAATAAAGTCAAAAGTCGGACCCACGTGGGATTTGAGCTCCAGAACCAACTCTATTATTATTATTATTATTATTATTATTATTATTATTATTATTATTATTATTATTATTATTACCGTTGTCCAAGCTCTACACAAGGCTTGCCCAAACTGCGACTGCTCTCACGCGTGCACTCCGACGCTTACCGTCCTGGAGTGGTGGTGCTCGTAACACCCGCGCAGTGTTAGGATCTAAGTTAACATCATTATTACTATTATTACTATTATTATTGTTGTTATTATTTTAGTACTTGTATCAACTCTATTAGAAGTAGTATTCGAGGGTAACCACTAGACCACCGGGCGACCGGCCATAGGGTTAGAGTTAAGCCGTTGCTGCACAGCAGTGTACTAACTAAACTGCTGTAGATAAAGCAGCAAATATTGTACGAGTACTCGCGGTGATTTACCGTACTTTCGTAACCGCTCCTACTTGAATAGAAAGTACCTGGTATAATATTTGGGTAATCTTCAGTATTCCCAACGCCTGTCTACTTGCTCGAATTGACACACCACATTACTGGTGATGGCGATATTGATGATTATACTGTCGCTACTGATGATGTTGACGTCGCACGCGTTTTCCGCACGTGTTTTTCCTCCGCATTGGCAGCAGCCTGCATCAACAAACACTACGAGTACAGCACTGCCGCGCTCACCTGATAGGCTGGTATCATCCTCACAAACGCGTACAACGTTCTCAGAAGGATAATGGCTCGCTTGTACAGATGTCTCAACTGAGCGGATTTCGTGTCCACGCCGTCCTGCGCTTCATACCTATTTACCAGTATGATACACCAACACCAGGTACACAGCAACAGCATCGTAATGCGCAAAGTCAGTTATGAAGTTGGAGTGTATAGCAGGCACGAACCAAGTACCAGGTATGTACGAACATAATATGTCAGAGCAACATATTATGTGTAACACGTACTACTGCTGTAAGATCTTAGACTATACAAGGGGGGCTTCGCCGCGGCGGGCTGACGCCCGCCTGCGGCTTCGCGCATGCCCGTAAGGTAGGTAAAATAA
>JBBMKB010066088.1:0-15237 GCA_037833945.1 Alaria marginata
TGCCAACGTGAAGGGGGTAGCAACCCCGACTCGCCACGTCCATCTCCTTCCCGACTTTGGTGCTTACTCACGTGAGTACTACTGTAACGACAATCACCGCGCTGTACGAAGGCGAAAACAAACCTGGTTAGTAACAGCTAGATCTAACTCGTTGATTATACGACGAGTCTGTGGGCGAAAACCTGTTTTCTCAATAAACAATGCGGGTTTAACCGTCGTTCGTGTGAACCTGCGGAGAAAAGTGCACCTACACTTCTTGGCCCGACATTTTGGCACATTGTTCGTGATGATTGCGGCTGAAATATTTTTTA
Organism: Alaria marginata; assembly: GCA_037833945.1. NCBI lineage: Eukaryota > Phaeophyceae > Laminariales > Alariaceae > Alaria > Alaria marginata. Next base: position 312 of record JBBMKB010066088.1, read on the forward strand.
AGTTTACTGTTTTAACAAAAATCGAGCTCAGCGTTCCATTGATCGTAACAGGTTCCGTCTCTACTCTAGTAAAAGCCTGCCAAGCTGGTGTAGAACCCGTCACTACAACACAATAACTGCCGCACCTCGGGCGGATCAGCAGACGTTTGCTCACGCCAACACAAAATAAACTGGTAGCTCGTGAAGAATCAGCCGGGAGTCAACACTCGCCTTCTTGCGAAAATCCAACCACTCCCTATAAATCTAGACATAAACGCCTGCGCTGTGCAAATCTCGTCACAGCTTTCTAGAGATCTACATTACCATTCAAGCGGCTTGAGTATGATGACCACGTGTAGTAAACATGCGCCAGAGAAAAAAAGCAGAAGAAAAAATAACTTCTATTAATAATGACACCCAATGTCTTTTTTCTTTGCTCCCCAGCCAGTAAAAATAGCTCAAGTCAAGTCAAGTCAAGCCACGTCACGTGGAGGCGTGTTTCCTTAGTCAAAGAGTGTGTGGTTTCGCCCCTTTGGCTCCATATTTTTTTTATTTCCCGTATTCGGCCTGTCTCTGCAGGACAGCAATGTGATCAGGTATATTTAGCATTTAATTGGGGCGGGGCTACTACTCCTATCCACGGAAGAGAGCAAAAGACAAGACAAGAGATAAAATCAGATAGGAGCAAGGCTCGCTAGCGGCAGCTAAGAGACCAAACCAGACTAGACAAGGAAAGAAGGGCCTAAAACGACGCGGGGATCGGGATGGGGGCTCTCAAAAACCCTACAACGCAACCAACACCAGAAGCGTGCCCTTGAAAATGCAGCAGCAGAGGGCGTTCCTGGTGACCAACCCCGCCCCCCCGCCCTCCGCGCGCACCCTTTATAGAAACCCTCGCACCCGTATCCCATCCATCTCCCAAGTCCCAAGACTCAAGCGAACAAGTCAAAAAGTCACAAATGCCAAAGCCCGCATAGCACCCCCCCCCCCCCATTTTCCGGCGCGAAAACAGCCACATTTTGATCTCCTGTGTTTTTGATTTCCATCCCTAAACACAACACAAAAAATCTCGAAGCAGCGGAGGCGTTTGTGTGTGTGCATGGCAGGGGTTGGGGGGTTTCCTCCCGCCTCCATCCCATCCCCTGATCCCCCCCGCAGCGGCCTCGCAAAAAAAAAGAACGTCCGCCCGTTGGGTAACGCCTCCGCCCCCCCAAAAAAACAAACGCCTTCCTACTAGGCCAGCTCCGTCAGGCTGTTTCGGCAGCAGGAGTAGGAGCAGCAGCAGAGCCCGAGAAACTAAGCGTTCCAAGAAGAGGAAAAAGACCCCGGCACAGAATAGCACAGCGATTTTCCCTTTTATTCGCCACTTCAAAATGAAAAAAAGAAAAAAAGAAAAACATGCGCTACGATATCTCCGCTTCACTTCCCTTCATCACCGCACTCCTCGAAGAAATGATGATGAGATACTGTAAGAGAAGATAAAATTCCGAGATAAAATTCCCCGAATAATCCGGTGGCCGGTTCGGAAGAAAGAGAGATGTTTACATGAGCAGGCCTCCGAGGCCGGAGTTGACCACCTCAAGGAAAGACTGTCCCGTTGTGAGCGCCACGGTGGCGGTTACCACGAGCCCCATCATGGCCATGCGGCCGTTGAAGATCTCCGCCTCGGGGGTCAGTCCGGGGACGAACGACGGGATCAGTCCCGGCGCCGGTCCGTCCGTCTCCCCCTCATCCACGTCCAGGAAGAGCTTGTCTTGGAAAGACAGCGGCGCTACCGTCGCGCACACCGACACGGCCAGCGCGTGCACGTGCCCGATCATGATGATGGCCCGCTCGTTCGTGATCGTCTCGGTACCCGTCGTGTAGGCCAGGGTGCCCCACACCTTGGGGTCCAACGCAACGTCAGCGTTGGGGATCAGGTTGTGCGCCTGGCAGTAACCCGTGGCGATGATCGCCGCCCACCCGAACATAGCGTGGCGGCCGTTCCACCTCTCCGCCTTAGCGGTAGGCCCCCAGCCGTACTTGGAGTACTCCGGGAACTCGGCCGCGAACTCCTTCTGAGCGCTGTCGAACACACCAAAATCCGCGGCCATGCGTGGGGTGGAGGCCGTGCGGGAGACCGAGGAGGAGGGGAGAGCCGCGCGGGCGCCGCCGAAGCCTGCGGTCGGCGGTACGAACGCCTGTTGGGTGTTCCGTGTGTGTAGGTTGGCATGCACGTACAGGGGACAGGGAGAGGAGAAAGAGGATGGATGGGTGTTAGTTAGAGATGGGCACCGGATAGCACGTTCGAAAAACCGAGGGCGGGACAGATAGGAGGCGTTATTCTCAAAAATGAAAAACCGGTTAAACCGTTTTTTTTTGGGGGGGGGAGGCTTCGAGCCTCCAAAAAATTGGCCGCCAGGGGTGATTGTTCGATACTGTAATTCAAGACAGTATTTCATTACTTATTTTTTATTGGAGGGAGATTATATTAGGGCGATTGGTTGTAATTAAATAATTTTGCATATGAGGGAAGCGATAGATATATGAAGTGTGAGCACTAGAACCTTCGTCCCCTACCTTACATATGATAGCTAGTGTTGCTTGGTGGTGCCGTAGTCGGCATATCTTTAATATGGCCGTTCTTCTCTTTCAAGTCCCAGAAGGGTGAACTATTCTCACAGTTAATCGCAAAAGTCAGCAAATCTACGTAAGGAGGGACAAGCGTCGCCGAACAGTCCTCTGGAAAAATCACGTGCTGGAAGAGTTTATAAGACAGGAGTAGCGCATCAGCACCAGTCTCTGGCCGTATCAGCGGTACAGAATGGAGTTTTGGTGAGCACGGGCTAGATCATGGCTACAGTGGTCGGGGCTAACATAAGGCGGTTAGAATAAGGCGGCCATTCGATACAAGGCGGTTGAAACCCGTTGGCACGACTGCAACTCTGAATACAACTCTGCCTACTCGTATGCTGTACGAATAGGACGGCCTCTCGATATATATCGCGGCCAAAATCCCTTCGCACTATACCGCCTCATAAAGGCCCCACCACTGTATGTGCCACTATACATAGTGCTACTATACCACCAAGTATATCAACAACAACGGGGTAGGATTCGCCGTAGAAACCAGCAGCAGAGTCAAGAAGAGGAGTGGGGTCGAAGTCAGCGTCTACATAATACGTTTTGACAGTATTTATCGTACGGGCACGGCAAGCTTTTGTGTGTTTCTGCTGCATCCCGCAACGTTCGCGTTAAGAGGGAAGCCCCGCTTCTCTGGTCTCATCTACGCGACTCCGCCCCACCTAACCGAAGTCACAAATCGATCTGGTAATTAATCACTGGTATACAGAAGGTGCCCGGTAGTAAGACACGTACTTTTGTTATTTTTTTTGTTTTTGTGTTGGAGGCTCAGATTCTTATTCTGTCGCCACGATTGGCTACGATTGGCTATTATTTGGGGTTTAGTATGGCACTCGACCCTCAGCACCGTTTATTATAACTCAAATTTCTTACTTAACGTGACAAACGAGCCACACCCTCTCACCGCCAAATTTCTTAAGGGCGGGCGCCCTCCGCACTTGAGAGCTCCACCCCCGTTTTGGAGGCAGACTACCAAAAAAATCATTTCAAGTGGAATCGTGTTTACGGTGGTGAAGGGTTAAGCGCACACGTATGAACGCTACATTAATAGAGGTGGGTATCGGATAAAGGAAAAACTGGTGAACCGCCGTTTTTGGAAACCCGGCAGGAGTTTACCATTAGTCGATTGTCAACATACAAAACCGTTCATTCTACACTGAATCGGGCCTGCACCAATGAACAACGTGATTCCGAACGTCACCACGTGAACGTTGGGTTCACAACGTAACAATCAGAGCCGATAACGCGCTTGGGAGTACATCAGTACATGAGGGTTATTTTAGAAAAATTATTTCAAGTACGTCAGCTGTGAGTTCGATCAAATTATTAGTCGATACTCATATTTGCAAGCTGCGTGATACTTCGGCCGCGCTTTTTTCACATGTTTTCCTCTTTCAAGGTATATGTATGACTACATCAGGGCTATTGTTAGGTGATGCGCCGGTGCGCTGGCGACCTTTTTGCGTCAGAATTTCGTTTAGTGCACCATCTGCTGGAGGCGAAGGGCGACTTCTGCTTTTGAGGGCCGCACTTTTGTCGCCGCAGGCGAATGCTTTTGAGGGTACTCGACGCTTACGCCAACTATGATATTAATAGAGGGTAAAAGAGCGGGTACGCCGCAGGATTTGAGTATATTTACGCCTACATAATTTGTGCAGCATGTGGATTTTTTATATATGTTTTGCTCATCCCAGCTATTATCTTCGCACGTTTTCTTTCTCCTTCTCCCTCCCTAGACGTAGCCAAGATCCGGGGTCACTAAGCAGGCTCTTCTCCCCCCTCCCCCCTATAAGGAACGCGCCTTCGTTTTTATCGCGAGATTAATTCAGCACTTTCTTCCCGCGTCGACTCACGTCGAATTGTGCTTATTCACGCAAAGGCGCTCTCGACAGTTGGTGTTACTAGAAATAATATCTCCATATATACGAGGTTTGAAACCCTGACTCCAACCTTAGTAGTATTCGAGGTTAACCACTAGACCACGGGGCGACCGCGTGTCCCTATTATTAGTACTGATTGAGGGTAAAAGAGCGGGTAAGACGCACGTTTTGAGTATATGTACGCCTACAAGTAAACAAAAATCCTCCGGCGAGCCGAACGTGGGCAGCGGTGTCCGCACCACGGGTCGCCCACGTAAGTAAAACCCTGGTGGCCTGGTGGGAATATTAATAAAAAATATATTTCAAATACGTCAGCTGTGAGTTCGATCAAATTGATGGTCGATACTCATCTTTGCAAGCTGCGTGATACTCCGGCCGCGCCAAGCATTGATCATTCATTTCAACCCCCCCCCCTCCCCCCGCCGATATCCCCCCGATATCGGATGTACTTTCGTAGTTTTTTTTTCTTACAGTAGTTGTGATGGTCCATTTGTTTACTGCGAATATTTGTTTTTTGTATAGATGATCATGTAGTAACTCGCATTCGTAAGAAGGCCTTTCTCGTTCATTTCATCGCCGCACATGGGCCCCAAAATGGGCCCAACACACTCTTTTCTGGGATAAACTACTTGTATTTAGAGTGAGATCATTTGTGCGGTGTGTCGAGGGCTATATATATATACCAGTAGCCTTTTGGAGCCCGATCAAAAACACGGAGACCTATATACGGCGGTACCATATGCAACATCTACCAATTTGAGTTGAGTGCGCAGAAGCATCAACAGTAGTATGTCAGTTTCATGTAATCATGTTGCAGGCGTGTCGTCTCGTACAAGACCTTAGATTGCAGTTCGGATTTCTAGGGTTGGGTACCGGTATCATAGCCCCAGCCAGGGCAGCCAGGAAACTAGATCAGCGACCCCTCCCGGCTGGTGAGGGGTAGTGGTGAGGTTTCGCTGGAGGCACCCTGCTGGAGACATGTTTTCACGAGATTTGGCTTCACTGCGGGTAGAGCTCACAACGCATATCGTATATATAATATGTTGGTCCAACTTTCAAATGCAATCTAAAGGCGGTAGATTGCCTCTACAAAAGAAAACGCGCTCGCGGTCTCCCTTCCTCTTCTCCCTCTCTGTTATTAATACCTGGTAGTTATTTTCTATGTATGCGTCTCTTCCACACGCAGGTCTCACTTACATTTTTTATGGGTTTCTGCTGTAATGCGAGGCGTTGCACTAGTATATACATATGAAATCATAGTAGGATGGTTTACGAATCTCGATGGGTTTTGGTTGTATTTCGAGGCGTTTTAGGACGAATGTAAGGCGTCGATATACTGGCATCCTGGCAGCTCAACTCATGACCACAAGAGATGCACTGCCAGGAGACCCTGGCCTAGTACCCAGCCCCAGAATTTCACTATAAACCTCTCCGTAACTACGACTCCGTGACCCAGCAGCCTGAGTTCCTTCGGGAGGTCGGTGCTCTACCTGATCGTCATCATATTTCGTCAGTTTTTCTTCTGGGGTACCGCATACAGCAGTACAGGACGCTTACGTATTAATACTACTCTTGGTATGAAATAGGGTAATAGGGAAAGACCGGCTGAAATTTACAGGTACACAAGAAATCCGGGTGCCGTTATACTCAAGTTCATGTAGAAAAACGCCCCTCTCACAAATAAGAAACAAACCCAGCCTGGGTCGGAATTTCTGTTTCTAATTCCTAGAAAGTTGGTTGCCAAAAACGTGGCCGCAGTTACCTCACAGGCACTAACCTCACTCCCTCCGTCAGGATGAATACAAACCAGTTGGAACTGTGTGGTAGTGGGATTTCTAGGGATTTATGTGCAGACTACGCACGTGTGGTGGGATTTCTGTTGCAACCTTAAACTTCGTTCGCACCAGGTATATATTATTTATCTACTGAGTACCGGTACGTCGTAATGCTGTAGGTTGTTTCTTACTTGGTTTTTGTATACCCTCCCCTTGTTCTATCATTTGTGTCGGAAAGGGTGTACCTGGTACGTTATAGCATACCCTGGTACTCCACTCGTAGTGGGGTGTCGTTAATTTTTCAGATGTATATTCAGATGTATACCTGGTATATCATATGATCCTCCTGCTGTATTTCCTTTGTGTCTATTTATAGGAAGTTCTTTCGAGGGCCTTCATATGTTTGCCTGGTCCAGCCTTTTGCATCCATTCCTTCGTCGTTGTCGGCAAAGAATGGTGCGCCAAGGCAAGGTGCAATTCGACAGCAGCGGTGGTATAAATACCATGTGGGTGATCGCTTTACAGGACCCGTGTACTACTGCTGTAGAGCGCGGGGACGAGAGGTGGACGACAACGTAGCAAAGAAGAAAATACAAGAGAACAACAAGTAGGAGGCACTCGTTTGCAAAGGTGTCTACTCTGCTGCTCGCTCCAGTGTGTGGACCAGTCAGGGAGCTCTTGTTGTCTGGTTCAACAAACTTACACGTTCGTTGGTGATAACCCCATGTTCCCTCACCCGTAGTAGTCTATACTGGTACGAGTATGTGCCACGAGCACAAGCGCAGGGCAAAAGGGGTGGAGGTGAACTGCGACGTAGGTCGTCAACAAAGAAAAAAACGCGTACCCACGAAAAAACGTTTGGGTACGAGGCACTCGCAAGCAAGAAAACAGGTACCAGGTACCAGGTATGATACCTGGTAGCAGCAACAGAACGACTGCCGTACCAGAGCAGGTATGATAGCACGAATTGTCTGGTTCAACAACGTTCATGATGATAACCCTTCGCCTATACTGAGACACGTATATTTCACGAGCACATGGCAAAAAAAAACTGTTGACCCTACCAGGTCATGGCCAGAACAAGGTCTCTGTGCGCGGAAGGACAGTTTGCGTGCTGTGATCTAACTATGAGCCAGGGACTCGTGCCCCTAGGCAAAGCTACAGGTTTTCAGCAAACGTCATCACATCATCTGCAGCAGCAGGGAAGCAGCAAGCAGCACCAGCAGCAGCAGTGGCCCTAGGAGTTACTTTGGGGATAAACTACTTGGAATTAGTGTAAGATAGCTTTTGCAGTAGTAAGAGGGGCTGCATTTTGCATTCTTCATGTCATCAGGAGAGCAAAAAAACAACGTACGATTGTCTGTGGTAGGCTTGCTTTTGCTCATTGCCTGCCATCATCAAGGTGAACGAAAGACAACGACCCCGCTCGAGAAGCTCTTAGATCCTTCTAGCCGAGGGCACAACAAGCAAGCTCCTTTTCTAGGCCCACGAGCTAGGGGTGGAGGCTGATTCCAGGGAGCTCGCAGGTTTGCCACAAACATGCCCGCGTGTGATGCAAAACGTGAAAACTTACATTTTCTGTACCAAAAAAAATGCTGGAGACATGATTGATACTCACGCACGCACATTCCATCAAAGTAAATCGAAGCATTCCTTCACCGCACCTGAGCGCCCGCCAGCATCGCAGCGCAGATAGCAAAGACAGCCTTCATGGTGGTGGTGTTGTTGGGTATAGCTAGCGCAAGAGGTTCCCGCGTTTAGATAGGCTCTGGAGTAGGAAAGGGTTGAGGCGGGATCTACACCCCGATCTACGGCAGGAAAAAACAAAACCGACGGCATTCTATTTTGGTCATTTGTCGTCGGTAATGGGTGCGGCGGAGTTAATGCCGTTACAGATTTAAGCGGCGGGTCATCATAACTTTATTCAAATTTCGACTTACCGGCTTCTCCTGAGATCATGATACCTCGCGCGAGCACTCCTTGTGCGGCTGTCGAGCGTCAGTTGACACATGCAGAAGCTATCACGGCTTCGGGGTCCTACGCTGCACCCACCCGTGGCATCGCTTACCCCGGAGGAAAGCAACTACAATGAGCCTAAGATCGAAAAACACGGGCCGCCGGCTGCAGCCAATCCTGCCGGTGTTACCGGTACGAGGACGGCCAGCAGGTCCACTACTACTCGTACGACGACAAAGCCGACTAACCGCGGCGACGATGAAAGTTACGGCGAACAGGGGTTGTTGCCAGCCCCCTTGACAGCGGCCCGCTCGAGGAGGCAGTCGCTCGTGCTCGACGGGGGGCAAGTTGACGAGCGGGGTTGCATGGATGCAGTGTCAGCCTTCCTCCTAGCGATTGCGAGCGCCCCACCCCCCGTACCGAACAAACCAGAATCATCGCAACAAGTTGGCGGTATGCTACCGCAGCTGCTCCGAGCAACCAAAGGCGCGGGGACAATGGAGAGCCGAGATTCTTCGCGGGATTTGCTGCGCTTTTTTGGCCACTCGCCCGTGCTTCACTTAGAGGCGGTCGTGTGGATCAAAGCAAAAGGGGAGCGAGGTGAGGGATGGGCCTACCGCCAGAAACTCAAGTGTTTTCGTTTTCTCGTGTCGACACATATCCGTTTGGGAATACGCCTTGATGCATTTTCCCGCTGAGAGCACTGAGTCTTCTTGTCGTTTATTGCGAATATTGTATGTACATCTCGGACAGATCACGATCTACGGTAGATCATCTTACGTAGATCCTGTATCTGCCGTTATGATATACCAGGTACTTCTGTGCAGGATCTGTATGTACTAGGTATAGATATCACCCCGAAAACGTGTGCTAGACCAAAGGTACACGAAAAAAAAAAACTGACACCCCACTACCCATTTACGAGACCCAGACAGGGGGGGGGGGTACTAAAACCAAGTGAAATACAATTTTGAAAAAAAACTCGTTTTTCGTAATTTCGTCCTGTGATCACAGCGGTTCGGTTTGTTTTTCATTTTGACATGGGGAACGAGTTTAGGTCGTTTCCTCTTTTTGTCGAGCACCTCTGGCTAGACCATGCATATCGTACGGGTCCCACACGGTAACATGAGCTAGACCAGACAGATCTTCCCTGAAATATTCAGATCATGCAGTGGCAATCGGTGATCTGTCCGACGTGTAATATTTTGCGATCGTCCAGCCATGTGTTCTTACTTCTCGGCGTCCTCGACATCCTCTCCCCAATCACCACCTCGTACATGCCATTTACTTCGGGTTGCCCACCGTATACGCTTTCGAGGTAGGGCAGCTCTCGCTGGAAAGTCTCGAGGGTGGATGTATGTGCACGCAATTACAGAGCAACCATGACGCTCTATATTTACTTATTTACCATGTACGTATAAACACCATCGCGTTCCATGCGTATAGCGCAGGCAACATCATTATGAATAGCCAGTGCGACATTACGAGGGGCAACTGCATTCAGCCGTGAGTTTGTCATGTTCTTCGCGATTCGTACGTATCGGACTTTGTACTCGAGCATACTCGCGTGAACAACTACACTGTACGTTGGTCTCGAACGACCAACTGTTGTTGTTGCACCTCACGGAAGAACTCAACAACGTGTGCTCCTCGAATCTACTAGTAGTTACAGTACACTAACAGCTACCTCGTAAATACACGAACTGTTGGTCCAGTAGACGGTAGTCAACAGTAGTATGTACGAGAGCCCACTACGGCTCACAACAACCAAACATCAACCAGAGCTACGACAGTTTAAATGTGAACAATCTTCTTGGCGCGCTCCATTTACCCCATCATTACCCTCGCACGATGCTTTGCTTGCCCCATTGTCCGCAACGTGTCAGTCCACTGCATCGCCGCGCTGTCAAATTGGAGTCTCTTCCTCGTCCCCTTCAGAGACCCGGCATCCGTCGGAGGAATCATCCACAGCTTTTACCAAGCCAAGCAAAAAACCTTCGCTCAGATCGTAGAGATCCCGCTTCGATCGATCCTCGATGTGGCCATGGTTAGCGCGCGAGAAAGCCTCCACACATTCGCTAACTTTGAAGCCAATTGGGTTTCTAGACCCTTCCGGATCGTCACTACCGCCACTAGCCATTCTAGGACCATTGATAAGGAGGCCTCGAAATCCGGCGCAACTGTCTCCGGGAACGAGAACGTCCTGACGTTTGTAGGTTTTGAGGTGATATGCAGGCTGCGGCACTTTTTGGTGCTGGCGTGCGAAAGCTGGACGGTTAGGGCCGGTGCTGCTCTTGGCGTTGCCGCTCCGGAGATGCTTTCGTGTGCTCCTGCCGCCGCGCAGCGCTATCTCGATGAGGTGTACAAGGCAATGACGGGACCTCTGCGGAATCAGGTAATAATGTTGTTTTACGACGAGGATGTTGATATTGTTGAAAATATTCGTCCAATGATGGGCAGCTTTGGAACACTTGCGAAGCATATACTTTAACAGTGGAAGGGAGGCTCGTGGTTGTCGCTTTATATGAATGGAGGCTCTCCAGAAGGAAGGGTGATCGTAGGACAAACAACACGTTTTGCAGCTCGACAAAAGCGCGTTAACGCTGCTTGACTTACAAAGCCGGGTATTGTTGTGGAATCATCCCACCGTAGGGGTACCACTTTATGGCTCAATAGTTTCTGACCGGTTGAGCTCCTCAATCGAGTAACTGCCGGTGTTAACATACGAAACTTTTACTCGAAGCTTTGTTTTAGGAGTAGCGCATAGAAACTTTGGCCGGGTGGGTTGCGCGAATACATTTCTTCGAAGTCATGATTTGGGTGAGATATTGACCTCCTCATGTGAGGGACACATAAATTAAGTTTCCACCCCTAACGTGGGATTACTCTGTGGGTCCCTCAACACTGCACCTCTTTATTCCGCCGTTCCTTGATTTTTAGGTCATTTTTTTAATAGAAATCAACACCCGCGGGCAACCAACTATGCCTCATTTTAACCTTCAGGCTGTTAACACCCAGGTTGAGCTTAAGTTGGTTATCCACCCACTAGCCTGTATAGCCCCGTAAATTTGTTGGTTAGTGGATGGCGCTATATGGCTAAAAACTTATGAAATATCTAGACGACGGTAATGATCTTGGACTCGTTTCTTGCTTTTTTAAGTTTGATTTGACAGGGTCGATCGACCCCCTTGGGCAACTAACCACGATGCCGCATTTCGACCTTCAGGCCGACGCCCAGGTGGAGCTTATGGAAGACCTGGCGGACGAGATGATCTTGGACACGGTTTTGAAAGACGTCTTCTTCTCTACCGGCGATATTCTCTTTGAACTCGCGAGACGCCTTGAAAGGACTCTCACTGAGGCAACCGCTGCCGCCACACCACCAGTCACAACAGCAACAGCAGTAGCAGTAGCAGCAGCAGCAACAACAGCAGCAGGAGGAGGAGGGGGACATAGAACGCTCGATGAAGGGGGGGGCAACGGAAATATGGGTGGAGGGCGAGCTAGCCGGCGATCGGCGGGAACCGACGCGAAACTCCTGTCCGCCACCGCCGCTGTATTCGACGCGGCTTTTTTTCACAGCATGCAGCTCCCGCAAAAGATGGACATCTTCATGCTTTCCACGCCGATGTCTCTGCCAAAGATTGCGGAAATGTTTGTGCGCCTCTACTGCAACGTAAACCGCCGGTGGCTAGGGAATCACAGCGGCAGTTTTGGTGGTGGCGGCGGCGGCGGCGGCGACCGCGGTGATGGTGAACTCAACCACGGAGACAGCAGACAAGACATCTGCATACCGTCGCCCCGAACTTCTCTCGGAGAGTGCGATGCAGGGGGTGAGCACGCCCCGGTCGAGCCTGAGACGTGGGGGGCGGATGGGATTATCTCTCGGAGGAGGACGAGGACGCTAGATTGCGTTGTAAGGGCGCTCAACGGAATAAGCGATGTGAGTCGTCGTAAAAAAATACTGTGGCAGAAGGGGGCCTCGACTAACGTTCCGCTTACTGCTGTAGCAAGAAACATAAGTGTGCTACAGTATCATTTCTTACTTGGAAAATATGGTGCCTCGCGCATTCCAGCTTAACTTTAGCATACAGGAACGGCTTCCGAGTTTCTTATTTTTCTGTAAAGATCCACCTGCCTTGCTTAGTGCATAGGACTACGTAGTGTGCACTGTACGATACGCGATGTGATTTGCCTAAACTCACCCTGTAAATAAAACACGTTGTAACACTTCCCTTCGTGCTGCCCCCCCCCCCGTGCTTCCAACGTCCCCGCCTCCCATACAACCTATACCTGCTGCTTGGTGCCGGTGCTACACAGGCTATCATCCTTTTTAACGTCGAGCATGAACACCTAGGCATCGTACGGAACCTGGTCGGCGTCGGACTCGGGAGTGCTTGGCGCGCGGGGGTGCAGCCAGCAGCATCCGACGCCCTCGGATTCCTCGTCGCGGTGAACGACCGCGTTGTCCACTTCATCGAAGAACTCAACCTCCGAGAGCAAGAACAGCGGAAAGTATTGTTAGAAGAAGCGGAACAACGAGGATCGCTCTCGGGGGGGGCGCAAGAGACTCCCGGCGGAAGGAGGGGCAAGGACAAGAGAAGCCCTTTTTTCAGGCCTACTTCTCGTTTTAGCGGAAAGAACAGGTCACCGGGGTCTCGGTCGAATAAATCGCTGCCAACCCGACCGAGTGGCAAGCCGTCGAGACCACAAGAGTTGTTTCCGGGGTTGCCACCAGAGTCCGCGGTGAAAGGTCCAATCGTCGATGACGCTCGGCGAGGCGACACTAAATCGCCGCGACTTCCTTCTCGGGTAGAATCTTTGGACAAGGGCGTTCGGCTTTATCGCCTGCTAGAATCAGGTGACCGCCCCGAAGACGGCGGGGAAGCTGCGACCGACGGAAACAACAGTCCCGAGGCCGCTACCTACGGAAACAACAATCACGATGCCGCTACCGACGAAAACACCCCCAAGGCTAGCGGTAGTCGCACGCCGGGGGGAGCTGGAGGAAAGTTCGCCTCTGCACCACCGTCATCAATATCACCGCGTGCACCTTACCTTCACGGAGCACCGTCGCCCCGCGATTTCTCGTCGAGCGCTCCTGTGCTCCTGCACTCGTACGCGAAGCTGCTGAACGCTCTGGTGTGTGGGAGTTATAACTTAAGGGCGGCGTTTTCGTCCTCCTGTGAGGCGGACCTCCGCAACATCCGGCGAAAGGGGGGCTACCTGGATGCGCTGGCCGGGCTGGATGGCGGGTCGCCGCGAAAAGTCTTTCGAGAGACCGCTCGATTTTTGCACGAGATTCTCATAGAGTGTGACTGCTGTTAACCCTTTGGGAACCGCGTTGATGTCGCCTCGGGGAAAAAAAATCTTGGAATTAGACCTAGATGTGTGGAACTGCGTTGATCCCGTCTCGGGAACAAGTTACTTGGAATAAGTATGGACGTGTGCTACGATTGGGGTAACCGTTTTCGCCCAAAATATTTATAGCTGACGGGGCTCATAACCTATTAACAGAGGAACTACCCAAAATCGTTGGAATGCCCTTTGTGTTCTGCGGTATCGTTCGCTATACGGTAGGAGTCCCTCCGTAGTGCCAGTTGACGCAGTAGTGCTGGTAAAATCGCTTGGCACAGACGGGACAACAACTGTAGTGGCGGTGTGCGGAGTAGTACCGGTTTCCGCTGTAGTGCCGGTATTTCCGGCTGGCGCATACCGGCACTATATCGGGACCACTACTGTATATCTTATCGAGGCCATGGGTTACACTTTTCGTTTTTTTTCTCAAGGTCAGCTGTGCGGTGAGGTAGAGTCATCCCACGGTAGGGGTGCAGCAATAAGTCCCTGAACTCCTGACATGAGGAGCTCAATATCGCGCACCCGAAACATGACTTCTAACATTTTCGTTAGCGCAACCCGATCAAAATGTCTATCTGCTAGTCCGTAACCACATGCACTCGTAAAATACACCACACCACCCGGCAGTTTCTCACTTCAGGAGCTCAAGCGGTCAGGGACGTTTGGCCCCAAAAATTGCAACCCCTACCGTGGGATGACTCGGTATAGAGCTCCTCAGTAGAGGAGCCTCAGAGTTTTCCACACCCCGGCATCCCACGGTAGGGGTTGCACTTTTTGAGCCAAACGTTTCTAACCGGTTGAACTCCTCAAGCGACGAACTACCGGCTGGTACGATAATTTTACGAATACATTTATTTTAGGACTCTTAGCAGCGGATATAAATGATGGTCGGGGTTGCGCGAACGGATGTCTTCGAGTTCATGTTTCGGGTGAGATATTGATTGATGATTGATGATTGATGATTGATGATCTCCTCCTGTTAGGAGTCCAGACACTTCTGCTGCACCCCTACCGCGGGATGACTCACATCTCGGACAGACCACGATCTACTGTAGATCATCTACGACAGTAGATCCTGTATCTGCCGTCATGTGATGCTGTGCAGGATCTGTATACAAAGAGTACAGATCGACACCCAGGAAAAACAGTTGCTAGATCATGCAGATTCGCGCGGCTCCCACCCGATAACGTGAGCTAACACGCATGCTCGTACGGTAAAGGTGAGGCCTTTTTTTTCTGAGGATGTTCATTAGTTGAGGAGCTCCAATATGCCTCTCCCAAAAACTGATTTTGGGGGGGAACTGATTTTGGGGGGGGGGGGGGGGGGTTCCCCCCCACTAACCCCCCCCCCCCACC
>JBBMKB010066099.1:0-15230 GCA_037833945.1 Alaria marginata
AACGTTCCGTGAAGTGCTACCAGCAGGGCTTCCGACGCCTAAACGACGTACGCAGCCATTGCTGTTTTGCTGCTGTATGGCCAGTAGCTAATTGCCAGATCATGCAAAATGAACCGTCAACCTGTTCGAGATGCAACGCCAGCAGTGGCGATGCGCAGAATTACGAACAATTAAATATACCATACATACTACCAGGGGTTTTATGCGCATATGACGCCGTATTGACGCCTCACCTTGGGGGCAGACATCACGAGGAACACGGCATGGGGACGTATAATATGGTGGTGCAGGAGATTTCCTAGATTGGGTGGTCGCATTACCCTTCCTACTACAAGATGGACAATACCCTGAACCAATCAATCAGTCAGTGTTTTTCGTCAAATATTTCCTAGAGTGACCGTGTTCACAGTTAACAGACCGTATGCTTACATGCTGCCATGGACAGTGCAGGGCTAGCGCCACGGGCGGAGCCGTGGCCGTACCGCTAGTATTTAAGAAACGGCAATCGAAGGAAAAAAACTGGTGCCGGCACGCAAAATAAGACTTTGAGCCTGTGGAGGCCAAATTATCGTTTTTCAACATTGGGCGCCCATTGTACACACCCACACAGCAGCAGTAGCACTGGATTTTGTGGTCTGTTCGCATTTTAAGGGTGTTTGATGCCGAATAGCCATCCCGGTAGTGCTCTTGTTGGCTTGACTCTGCCCGATGGCCACCATATTAGGCCTGAACCGTCGTCCACAAAACGTTAAAGCCAAAAAGTGCTATACTATTAGTAGTACGAATTATTAGTAGTATGAATACCTACTGTAGTCTATCGTAGCACGCGTCATATTTTGAAAACAACAATGGCATTATTGGTCAGGGGTGCCCCCTGAACACGGACCTCGGCTAAAGTCAACGCTGCCGTCGCACGCAGCACCACTGATGGCCGGCCTGGCGCCAAAGCTGGCTATACCTCTGCCACCACGACTAAACACCCAAAGAGAGTAGAGCAGAGAGCAACGACACTCGTTCCAAATATATAATACCTATAGTAGTACAGTTTCAAGTACTGCTAGTTCGCGCTTCTGGCAAGTACAAGATTCCCACTTTGCCGTCAGGGAAACAAGTGTATTCGAGATATATACTGCCTACGGACACACGAGCTATTCGCATGGAAGTGCACCTCGATCATCTTCCGGACGTCGCCATTGAAGCTCCGCCATGATCGACAGGTGATCTGAAGGATACGACGTTGTTGGTAAACCACCCCCTTGCATAGCCTGAAAGTCAAACGAGTCCAAACAACAAAACAAAATGAGCGGTGTCATAACACACCATGCCTTTCAATTTTGCATGCTTAGGAGGCACACCAGGAAACAACGCAGCAAACCCAACAAAACCAGACCGAACATTTTGCCAGAGTCATTGACACGGCGCCGCTTCATCGCAGAGCGCAGAACAGTTCAGAAGACACTGCAGTATTCTACACTTTATACAAACAAAACATATGCTTTAGCTGTGACATCGAGGATTTCGACGAAACTCATGTTTGCACGCTGTGCTTGATACCTCGATCGCGCGTATTTCAGATTGGGTGTGTATGTCCTCATGAAGAGTGTAGGATGGACCCCCCTTCGTGCTATCTCGTATCAATACCAGGGTTACCAGGGCGATTGTACCAAGGAGGCCAGCCTGCAACTTCCAGCGCCAAAGGTGGACAGGTGTTGTCCCCGTCGCCAAACACAATTACTGTGTACGGTAATAAATAGCTACCTGGTGCGTGGTAGCGCCAAAACGGATCAGCAGTAGAGTCGCCTATACGAGATTTCGTTCTGCGGACTTCAGGACGAGAGGTGTTTGCAGTTGAAGTTGCAGTAGGGTAAGGATTAGGTTTAAGCTCGAGAAAGTTCCCTCAGATGTTGAAATACACCCCCCCATCGACTGCGTTTCTCTTTACTGTCTTCTTCTTGAAATATATCACCACCCTTCACCTTCTTTCGTCCTGCTCGAAACCAATGTTTACGCTATGAAGGGCATGCAAGGTCAACAAATTAGCAGGCGTGCACGTCCGGCGGTAAGAGAGCTAAAACAGATTACATACATGTTTGTTCCCTCCCATTGTTTCTGTACGGAGTATCGACTGTTTTCGGCAGAAAAAAAAAGCAGTACTCGTAACGAATAAGGGGGATGGAGTCACCTACCTGCTCGAGAGAAGGCAGGTCCAACAGTGACCGCACGCGAAGCTGCCTTGTGTGCCAAATGTAGTCGATAGTTCCCGCAAACCTTTCCGGACGCAGCGACAAGTACGCGGGTAGGGAGATAGGGAGGTAGTTGTCATGCGTGCTCTTCGGTAGGGGTTTAGGCTGTTCTGTTATTACTGTTATCGCACTTGAGGAGGTCGATATATTCTTGAGGAGGTCGATCTACGAGCGTCAAACTCAATCCGAGAAAAACCGAAAGAGTAACTTCATGGACAATTTCATGCACAATTTCATGGACTAGATATATACCTGGTATGATAAGATAACAAAACATATTGTGAAACTAAAACGTTATTCCAAGTATATTGGGTATTGGGTATATTGTATATTGGGTATATTGTAGATTGGGTTCGGGAGCGCCGTCAGTCAGAAATACATGTATGTGTCGAATAACCGCTAAACGTATCATGGCACACGCCTTGAGCACCATTAACACTAGAATATTATTACTAGTATAATAACACTAGTATACTATTAATAGTAGAGTAATAGCTGTTACACTGGCTGTTAAGGTCACTAGTAGTAGTACACCGAGGACATGAACTTCATGCGCAGTTTTCTGGTTGATCGAAGGGGCTACTTGTCATGATTGGCTTACTTGTCTGTGCAGCTGGTCAATTGCGGTTCCCCGTCCGATCTGTCCCTCAATAACTCCTCCGAGCGAGCCGGCTCATGTTCGATAAAGTTATTTCGATCGTCGTTGCGACCGTCTCGGACTCCCAGCTGCACGTGCCCTACTACACGTTGTCCCGTGGCTTCACAGACAGACTCCTGGTCAATAGGATACCTGTCAGATAACTGGTATCGTACAAACAGAAGGGGAGACATACACAGAGAGTTGTTGTGTACTGAAGGGGGAAAGGAATGCGGCCTGCTAAGTGAAGACAAGAGTACGTGTAGCGTTTGGTGCTAAAAAAACGGTAGGTTGCCACCCGACAGGTAAACTTTGTGCCGTGGCCCCACAAACCGACTCCTCAGCAATACTGATCAATAGGACACCTGTCGAATAGCTGACACAAGCAAAAGGGGAGACAGACACAGGCAGTTGTTGTATGCTTAAGGGGGAAAGGAACGTGGCCTGTTTTGTGCAGGCAAAAGCACTTGTAGCGCTCGACGCTGTTAAGGCGTCAGGCTACCCGACTACCCGTTGTCCAGTGATTTCGCAAACTGATTATTTACCAACAGAATATCTGTCGGGCAGCTGGCGTAAGCGGAAGGGGAGGTATGTACGGGGAGACATGTGTATGCCCAAGGAGGTAAGGGATGTGACCTGTTAAGCACAGGTAAGAGTACTTGAAGCGTTCGATGCTATTTGCGCGACAGGATCAGAATCCTGTGTCAAGCTTCATCTCGAGAATTGAGTTGCAGTTGTAACAATGCATTCGACCGGATATCTGCAGTAAGTACAGTGCAGTCGTGAAAAATGTTCTACACTCTTTTACTGCTCCAAAAGCATCAAACATCCAACACTATTCACAAGTAACTTGTCGACAACAACTTCTGTGTATTTGTAACAGGATTCGCGTCGAGCACGGAAGCGGAAGTGTTCGCATCTTGCGCCCAGAGCAGACAGCACTAGGGTAGACTGCCACACTCACAGTATAACTACAGCATGAATAGTACCCAAGCCCATTCGAACACAAAATACACTGCTTCCCTCACTTCACTCCCTTCACTCCCTTCACTCGGGAAATATGTTTGTGGTGAACAATAAACGGCTGTCAATAGGAGCAAACTTAAAAGCACCTTACGAGCTTCCTGACCTGCGAGCCGAATATGCCGGAGTAGTCTCCATAAGCGCTGCTGAACCCGCGAAAGCCCTGCACGTACTGTCGCACATCTCTGTCTTTATCGCCATCTTGGGTGGCGATCGTGGGGTTTCCGCCCGTATTCTGGCGATGTTCACTTCTTACTTGACCAATCGTCGGCGGAACGTCCAGAATCTTTTTCTGTTCTGAATCGTTTCCATTGTTGACAACCTGCATGGAAGCATGCACAGCTGAATATGCATCACTAGCGGGGAGGCTAGCAGTTGCAACGCTTGCGCGGTCGCTAGGCCTTGCCACCGGTATCCCCTTGGCAAGGCCAATGCCTGCGTACGCTTCTCTTTTTCCTGGTGCACTTGCTGTGTTTCCCTCAACTGCGCTACCGTCCATGTCAGATGCCTCCGTGGGCTTGTGCAAACCAACGTCCACGTTTTCCACGGACACACTATCACTATTAATAGCGGAAGCTCTGTTTGCCTCCCGAAGTTTTTGGAGTTTTTCTGCACGCCTAGCGGCCGCCCTGAGTAAGCGTCTTCGCATAAACGCCTTCGGTGTCCCGCCGTCGCAAGCTCCGGTGGAGAGTAGCCTGGGTTGACAGAGCAGCCAATAAGGTGTAAGGAGACGTGCCTGGACAAAGAGGTTTCATAGCTCCGGTGGACAGCAAGGTGGGCAGCAGCCTGTTTTCATAGAGCAGCAAACTGAGTATGAAAACTCGTGCCTCGGCATATAGTCTAGTTACATAGTCACATACGCTTCGAATGCTCTAGTGGACACTAGCCTGGATTACTAGAGCAGGAACTAGAGTACCGGTATGAAAAGGCGGGGCCCAGGCATAGCGTGCACATATGCCTCGAAAGCTCAGATGCACAGTAGCCTGGATTGACAGAACAAGAACAGAGGTATGATAAGCCGTGCCTAAACATAGAGTTGACAGCGGTGGCACATACGCGCAGAGTAGCGACATATCCACGGACAATTTGCGCCACGGTACTGTAAGTACATGCCAGGTACCAGGTACCAGGTACGAAGTACATACAGAGTTATGCTACGGTTACGGGTGTACCAGGTACTGCAAGTACCCTTTTGTTCCGGGGCTGCTCATGTCACGGGAGCTCCATACCCCATCCAAAACCTGATTTCGATAAAAGCTAAAAAAATGCAACCCGAGGAATAATCCCATCGCGAGGTGTTAATAGTTCGTATTGGAAAAGCAAATTGCACTCCAACGATTTATGGTAAATCCTGAATTGAGGAACTTCGTCTGGTTTGGCCTAAAAATGCAACTTCTATCGTAGAACGTGTCTACAGCAGTGCTATGAGCCTTCGAAAGCCTTTCGGTCGGATAAGAACTTCGAGAAAACCACTTAATTTACAATTAGCAAGCTGCACAATTTGCAGGCGAAGTCAAGAAATGCAGGTTGACATAGGCCGCGAACCTCAACCCTGCCTTCTGCAGCAAATACAGCAGATCGCTGTTTGCCTTGTGGAGCAGCATTGCTGAACCTTAAAAGGGAACTTATTCTGGATAACTACCACCATATCTACCACCATAACTACCACCAAAACTACCACTACTACGATAACTACCAATACCACTACCATGAGCGCGATAACTATGTAGGTGCAAGTCGAAACATTCCGTTGCTTGGCCGCCACAGGATCCATGGTGCTGATAAGACAGCATCCCTTGAATAAGGATCCTTATCGCCTCCACGGACTTACAACGCCGCTCGGTAGCGACGAGGCGTCGTTGATGGGGTTTCACATGCCTGATCAGCAACCCGAGCTTACCATTGTCCTAGTCAAAAGGTAGCAATAGTAACTTTTAACTGTTACCTGGTATACGTACAAATAAAAAAGACAATTTTCGTTAGCATGCCCGACTTGCCGAATACACGCGACGAGGTGCAGACCTCCCGACTGTGCCAGTGCCACCTGTACCAATTGCGGGAACTGAAACAAAAGTTCTTACTCGGTTTCTTGTTTTTTACTACAACTTCACACGAATTTCAGCCCTCGTAAAACAGCTGAAACACAGTATTAAAATTATTAATAGTATTAATAGTAGTATTAATAGCACTTGCAGCCAGAGGCCACGAAATCAATCTTGAACCGAGTACTTGACTTACGTGTACACATCGACGCCCGGCAC
The DNA here is from genome assembly GCA_037833945.1 of Alaria marginata. Classification (NCBI taxonomy): domain Eukaryota; class Phaeophyceae; order Laminariales; family Alariaceae; genus Alaria; species Alaria marginata. The sequence goes on from JBBMKB010066099.1 coordinate 6,165, forward strand.
GTTGTTCAAGTCTCCCGCAAGAACTATCGGGACGGAATGCCAATTGTCCCCGAAACGCTCACGAAGAAACGCCTCCAGTCTGGAGACCAAAAATTCAGCTTGAGCCAGACGGATACTCGCCCTGTCGCAGTGTTGGAACCGCGGCATAGGGTCCATGTTCAACGAGCAAACTTGCAGTGAGGTGTTTTAGCGAAAGGTGTGCGTGCGTCCAGAAGAAACGACCGCATTATGCTCAATCCTCCAAATACACAACAAGAAAACAGATCCCCGCGCGTTCTATGGACGACAGGTGGACTCCTCTCCTCTGAGGCTGTTTGAACAATGTGGCTACACTAAATTGACTCAACTCACCGAACCAAGGCACAACAGTTTTAAGAAGTACGGATAGTGTGTGCCGTTAGTCCGGTCCTTGAGGAACGTCACCTCCCGCCACCGCAACAAACACTGGAGACGTCTAGCCCTCTCGGATATGAGAGAAGGGATGACACGCGGCGACGTTGGACAAGGAGCTACCTCCAAACATCGTGACCGATTGCGTTTTGGGTAGATCCTTATGACGTCAACAAACAATTACCTCTTAATATTATGACCGACCGGGGTTTGGGTAGCTCCGCATGCTAACTAGGAATCCCGTCTGCAAACATAATTGACTGTCGCCGTGCCCCGGGAATTTCCTGTCAACAACGCAACTATAATAGACCACCACGCATGATTGTGGGAGATGCATTTCAGATCCACAACTAGATTGGATACTTTCAGAGAAACGGTTTGGTTTCAGGGCACGTGTCGCGAAACATGGCTAAATGATGACTGACGTGCACAAGGTTTCGTGGTTGGTTAAACAGCCATTCTCTTCGGGACCCGCTGTAAGAACACCACAATCACGCCTCCAGCCTCTCTTCCTGTGGCCTGTGTTTTTGTATCATAAAAGAATGATACACCTGTATCATATAGAACGACGCATGTTATGATGGATGCTACTAATAGTATAGTACAGGACAGTATATTTAGTTTGTCTGGTGACTTGAGGAGCTCTATTCCTCACCCAAAAACTGAGTTTTGGCGAACAAATATGCTTTACTCCATGTACAATCCCATGGCCTAGGTATAGTAAATTCACTCGATGAATACAGTACCATCCGAACAATATCGGGTAGTTTGTTACTGCAGTCTTATTGCGGTAGTTTGTCTTATCGCTGTTATTTAAATTGTTAGCTTAATGGAGGAGCCCAGCCAATCGCAAACGTTTCCACCAAATATGGTAGAGTATTAGTAGTATTAATAGTATTAATAATAGTACCCCTATCGTAGCATGAGTGCCTATAACTACTAATACTAATATTATTACGATTACTGTAAACCTAATAAGCATCTCTCACCCATCTGGATGCCAATAGAGATGGGTCGTCGCCACGCAGACCACCCCAGACGCCGCAGCGTCTCCCTGGTCCACCGTTTCAGCTGCGGCTTCCCCTTCTATGCCGGCATGTCCACGTGTGCCCCGTCCTACCATATTGGCGTCATGATTCATGGCATCATCATTCGTGTCATCGTTCATGGGCTGTTCGTTTTCGGCGAACGCAGAAGACGCATGCTACGGGATAGGGGCAATCAAACATCAAACATCAAACATCAAACATCAAACATCCCAATCAAACATCTCATTCAAACATCTTAGCATCGTAGCATACAGGAGATATACATCAGTAGCAACGTCTACATCCAACATTTGCGACTGACGTGGCTCGTGAACTGAGGAACTAACAAACTCACAGATATCGTTGGGTTCCACTGTGTTACTCGTGTCATATCTAGAGCATCTAGAGCATCTAGAGCATCTAGACAATAGCGATTGTTCATCGGGCTGCACTCTCGTATTTCCCCACAGGCAGCTTTTTGGGCGAGGTACGGACACATGCTACGGTACTGTGGTTATACCTGTATAGTGCTGTATAGTGCTGTATAGTGCTGTATAGTGCTGTACAGTGCTGTATAGTGATGTTTAGTGATGTATAGTGCTGTATAGTGCTGTAACACCATCTTCTCACTTCAGGAGCTGCATACTAACAGTAAGCCACACAACACCTCACACAACAAACTCATCTGGAGTAAACCGAAAGTGCAATGTACAATACCCGATGGCCAAACCCATGACCTACAGTAGGTATAAACAATATTCATACTGTACTGCATACCAGTACACAATAATAATCAAATTTCGACGAGTTTCGGTTTAAGGAGCACCGTCACTACCGTCACTACCGTCACTACCGTCACTCAGGAAGTATTTTTTGGGAAAAAGTGTTTTAGTATTAATAGTAATAGTATGAATATAGCGCGCGTCTAGAGAGATCTCTATAAGAAACAAGCAACAAGGTGCATCCTTTCCGTAACACGCCTATAGCTCCTCACATGACCTCACCCACTCACTGACTCAGACAACAAGCTCAAATTGCAACTGGATGAACTACTCCATGAACTGGAAATAGGTATATAATAATGATTAGTATTACTATTCTTACTCTTATTTCCGCAGTATAAACCACGAAGGGTATTTGAACGATATTGTTGTTGTTGTTGAGGAGCCGTCAGTCGAGACTATTCCTAGCATTTTACTCAAAACATGCTATTAATAGATTAGGGGGCTCCCTAATATTGCCGGTTGAGTGGTGCCACTGCTCTCTATAATCCCGGTAGATGTTTTGCCACGACTTCTCTGTAGTAACTGTATATCAACCCTATTCCCAATAGTGCAGGTGTTCTGAATAGTGCCGGCATATCACTTTAGCCTGGCACACACCGGCGCTGTTGGAAGCCCCCCCCATACTACCCACATAGTATGATAGTATGATATAGTGTGATATAGTATATACCTGTATCGTAGCACGTGTCAGGAGGAAGCTGGCGCCGTCGATCCTGAAGTAGTACAAAGGATCCGACCCCCTGAAAAAGATCTCTGCCGAAATCGCAAGAATCCGAAGAGAGCAGGCGGAACACCTGCCCATAGCAATTGCAATTGTGCGGGAACAATGAGAACGCCGTAAACGCCGACAGAGACATTCAAGCCCGTAGAAAATATCCGTCAAGGCGATTAGTGTGCAAAGCTTAGCTTGGCCGACCCCGCACGAGACAGAAGCCACACGTTGACACGTTAAGTCGCGTGCCACAACAGGGGCGGCACTTATATGATTATTAATAGACTTCTACGTATTCATAGACTTATATTAATAGACTTGTACCTTGGAATCGAAAAGTACCGCGACGCCGTGACCGTCCTTGTTGCCTTTACGCCTCTTGTAAACGCCTTCAAATCGGGTTCCCTGAGCGCATGCAGAGGAGATGGGGCCAGCAAGAGCACACGAGGGGGTGCCTTATCAATGATCTCGTACAAACAACAAACAGGTTGGCTTCCGCCCTTGTGCGCTCAAGAAACCTCGAAGCCAGCTACACCAATTGTTGGGATGCGACGTCGCATTCCATGCGTAGTATGGTCGCCATGTGGCCCACCATTAGTATTTCGTAATACATACTACAGTAATACACCTGCTCGATACCACACTTGAAGCAGAGGATGGGGTGAATAAGACAAGCTGCAACACATGCATACAACCCCCCCCCGCCTGCACATCATACTGGCGTGCGGAAAAGATAATCAACGATGCAACACCGTGCATACACGCATCATATAACTAGTCTCTACTTGATCCGAGTAGAATGCGGACCTTCAATCTCAGCCCCCACAAAACTGACGATGCTCTGTGGCTGAAATGAAATATCACGACTAATCACTGTTGATAAGCGCCTATTTATTGGCCCGCACACATTCAATCGTCATGTTCGACAAGAAATACACGACGCGAACGACCTATCAGGCGCCTTTATTATCGGGCATCACACCTGGGACTTCCCTTTCTCCACGAGGCTGTTTAAGATCTTGGTGTACGAGTCGCACTCCTGTAGACAGATTATGTCGGCACCGTAGCGGCAAACCTCATCCCGCACCTGAAACGTTGCCCAAATCGGAAATGTATTTAATATTCACGTACCAATACATGCAGCGTTTGTTAAATGATGCCACTGTTCGAGCTGTTCAAGCTTACAGTACCCTTGCACCATACATATCAAAAGCGAGGGGCATATCCCGACGACAACACAGATTAGTTTGTACAATGGACTGAAACAATTGTTCGAAAACGGTTGCATTTGGATACTATGTCGAGTCAAGTGCTGGCACCGCTATCTCCTATCCAATACGACCATCAACAGGCCTCTTTCAGACAGTTCTGCATACATGCTTGAATGCGCACGTCCGTGTCACAAACCACCTTGCACACGTCGAGAGGCAAGTATGTCGCACTGTGCCGTGCAGTGTTGCGGCAAGTGGTAGCACCGGTGCTCGCAGACAATTGTTAAGTTAGATGTTGCGAGGCGGTTAGGCTGTTGGCGAACTGGAGTTGTTCAAGACCCGTTCTTGCACCTCCAGGTGAAGCTGGTTCAGACATACGCTGTTTAAGTCATAATCTTGTACGTCGACATGAAGCTATTTACGACCTATTCTTTCTTTTCAAAGTGCAGCGAACAATGGCGAAAGTATGTCAATTATGAAAGTGGTCCACATAGGCAGCAGTTGATCGCTGTTGTACAGGCGTTACATAGGATTGAATTCCTAGGTGTTAGATAGAATGGAGGCGCGCTAAACTAGGGGCGCAACATGTTTGTGAATCTGGTCAATTCAAAATATCAATACCTCATCCAACAGCGACCTATGAAATAAATTGTAAGTCAAGCCCGATAAATATTCCCATATATTGTTGCAAAACACACACTGACTCCACGGATGTTGGGTAGTTTGTCCGTTGAGGAGGCTCTTTACATGGGATTGGGTTGGGCTTAAACATGCAACTCCTACCGTAAGCACTATTCCATTTGCAAGCCCTATTAATTTATCTTTACTGGTACACGGCTTGCTGCATGAAGTCAGTTGCATTAACTCTTTGGGACCGGGATACCTATTGTAGTATTGTAGAGCGACTTATAAAATGACAAGTGTGGTCTTATCAACCGCCTAGAAACAGCAAGCAATGATTGTCACACCGCACACGTGCCGGACGGATCGCCCACCCTAGCGTTGTTTGGCTGCTGCTGCTGCTGCTGCTGCTGCTTATAGCCGATGCCGTAATCGTCATACGTTTTCGAAGGGGGCTGCGGTCGCACATACGCTAACAACAGTACCATTGTGTCAGAAACAAAATCTACAAGCCGATTCATAGCCCAAACAAGTGCTACAACTAGCACTTTGCAACAGAGGAAGGTCATTCTCATATAGGCGACAACACTAGTCCCGTCGCCCACACACCGCTATGCCATACTTTCTTTATATCACGCTTTGCATTAGTGATGAAGAGCACACCTGCCTGCCTTGCTCTCAGTATTGGCTCGAATGTGCCAGCATACGCGAGGATACCTGCCTTCTTTGCCCTCGGCGTTCAAAGTCTCAGCATATCATACCTTAAAATGTATTTCGACTAGACGGTCTATATGAATCTTCCTTATCTTACCCTCGGCCATCGGACGTTTTTTCTGAGCTGTCCTTTCGGCACGTATGTGAACATCTTAGAGCTCGCCATGGACTGCGCCAGCATATTGAAGCTGCCAAACAAGGAGGGACCAAGGGAAAATGGCGAAACGGCACGACATGCATACAGCGCAAGCATGTTTAAGCTGCGCAAAACAGGAAATCGGCAAGAGCAAATGCCAAAATAGCACAGCATGCCAACCATAAACAGGGTCGTCCTTGGTTTTGATGAGGATGGGACATAGACTGTGTCAGCATATTGAAGCTGCCAAACAGGGAAGCACCGAGAGAAAATGGTGAAGTGGCGCGATACACAAAGAAGAAACACGCTTGTTCTTTTGAGCCATGCTACGGTAAACGTGTAAAAGGTGCACTGCTCCACTTTCTTTCTGCCCCTTCCTTAATTGAGATGCGTACATTCCACGCAATGATCACCTCATAACTCTAAAGGAGTCGGACCCTTCCACGCCTTCGGCACTGGGCAAGGCCTCCAGGGTTCGTTCGATGTTTCTGTCCTCAACTTGGCCATCGTCCGGGTTATCGTCCGGGTTTCCCCAAGGAATCTCCCATTTCCTTGCTTTACCTCTGTCTTGAGCTTGATATCGAGAACAAAGGGAAACCACGGGTCAGCAACAGTGGCAGCGGTCGTCACCAAACATTAGGGATGTGGACAAGCGGCATAACCACCCGACGAAAAAGTAACAGGTTGTGTTTTGATCCGAACCGACTAGATGCAATCTGAGTCGCCACTTCTACTTTCTCGCTTCACAGTGCGAAATGTGTAGTCATGATGTCCCTTAGCGGAAATTCTCGTGGGCCCAAGGGCGACTCTGCTGTTGGAACATGACAAACCCCGTGTCTGCTGTCTTCTTTGGGCAATCGATATACGTCTCTATCGTCGAGATACGGACAGCAAAAAGTGCAAAATTAAAATTGAACGCAGCTGCATACTTCGTCTATGGTTTGTGCTAATCTTACGTTCCGGGGCGGGGCGCAGGCCTTCGCAAACCTCGTGTCTCCTGGCTTACTCTCGGAACAGTAGTTCTGATACTGTACTACTGTTGATAGGGAGGTTATGCTATCGTCTAGATGTACTCCTGCCACTATGAATACTGCTGCTGCTATCGTGCACTGGTGTTGCATATCCAGACAGCACGCTAGGTATTGCTTTGGTTGATCGTACCATCCGGTTCGCAGGCGGGCGGGCGGGCGGGCAGAGCGGGGCGTCCTGTCCGGCTGGCAGTCCCGTTGTAGTGCGTTATTAATGGCTCGTCGCGCCTGATACCGCTGCACAGCAGTACCAGTACCAGGGGCGTACTGGTACGAGTATACAGGTCCCCTGTATCATATGTATACGAAGTACGTAGATAAGGAGTACTCGTAGTGTGTACTCGTACGACTCTTTTTCCTTATCACACTGATATCACACTGAACGTTCATCTGCTGGCCCCCTCAGCAACAGCAACAACGTCCTTCACGCGTCCCGCCTAAACCTAAAGGTACCAGTATAAACGATACCAGACACCTACAAGGGTACTGCATACCAGATACCAGGTACCAGTATATTAATTAAATGGCACATTTTACAGTAGTTTTTGTCATCTTATTACAGCAGCGCACTGGCTCCGGTGAGCAGAGCTACTCGCACCCGCGCGCGGGAAGTCGCATGACGGCATTCGAACACGATCAACGGGACGTACCCAGTGCATCGAACGATACCAGGTACATCATATGTACGGACCGCTACTGTGTATCAGGTAGAGTAGAGTACCTGGTATAAGCGCCTCGAAGATGGCAAGTACGCATTCCTAGGAAGTGACGCCACGGATATCCGGCAACACCGCCCTGCTCTTCAGGTATCCGCCTCTACCACGTCTATTCGCTGCGGCCTCTAAAAACTATCAAGCATGGACCAACAACAAATGCCCCAGTAGAAATAGCTATATATTTTGCAGCAGATTGTGTTACGGCAGGTCGAGGAGCTGTTGTTGCAGTCGTGCGAGACGAAGCAACGCGAGTATTGGATCGAGGACTGCAAGTACGTACAGCTAGGAACTGACGAGGTAAAGCCATCGATATCTGACACCATTATACTTCTCTTCGAGCATCCGCCTCTACCACATATATTCGCTTCAACCCCCGAAAAGCACCAACCACTAACCGACACATTCCCGACCAGTACATGTTGCAGAGAGTGACATGCTGCAGCAGAAAAAGGCGCAGCCGTTGCACAAGACGACGTAACGCGAGTACTGTTAATATACTAGTCTTCGTGGACGTAGCTTGGTGGTACGTACTCCTAAGAAAACTGACGAGGTATCTGACACCACCGAACTGTTCTTCAAGCACCTCCCTCAACCACGTATACTCGCTTCATCCTCCGAAACCTACGGAGCACTTACCAACAGTTGACCCAGCAGTGGCAGATGTTGCAGCTGGTGTTGCGGCAGGTGTTGCAGCAGATAGAGCGGCAGCGGTGCGAGAAGAAGCAACGCGAGTACCAGTATTGGAGAGCGCAACTGTGAAGCATGGTGCTGCTGTACCTATCCTACGATGATAAGCGTTCCCAAACGCCACCGAGCCACGGAACAATGCCATCGCCAACAGCGATAGAGGGTGCAGTGCGTGCGCCGACCGTACTTTCATCTTCCACCATTCCGCACTGACATACCAGAGCTACCTCTCGCTGTCTCGCTCGCCGACCAACATCCGAAACATGACTAAAGGGAGTTCCATCTGAAACGTAGGCGTTTTGAGTGGCTACTAACCCCTAACCAATCAAAACATCAAAACCAAGTACCAACGTTGTTTGTACCAGTCAGTATCGCGCCGCATATCTGGGTCCTCAGCCCGCAGCGCTTGACCTCGGATCTTCGGCGGCGACGCACACCACATCCCACAACGCTGCGCCTGTAGCACATCTTCACATCCTATCAGAGAGTGTACGAAGTATATGGTCAAGATAGGTGGATACATACTAGGCAGCTTACAAAGGATAAGCAGCAAGCCTGTTGCGACAGCTGCCCACAAAGCGCAACAACACAACAACACCGCCGTTGCACACCAAACAAACGCCAGCGCCGTAGTACAGTATTCTCCACGATGAAACGTCTGCATGGTAGTTAGCGATAGCACGGCCGTAGCCTATACAATAGTTACTGGCATAAATAGGTAGGTCGGTAATCAACTCAACAACGAAAAATACAAAAATAGCGTGTTGCGAAGGCTTGGCCCGAAAGCACAAAAACTATTAGCAGCAGTATACAGGTATCTGTATATATAGATATATACCAGTCCGGTCGAAAATATAAGCCTGATTTGGAAAAACCGAAATATAAGCCTGATTTGAAAGTACACTATAATCAAGTGAAACAGTCGAATTGAAGGAAGGACAGCATTCAGAAGGCATTTTTCTCGAGATGCCCCCTGCTGGAAGTGTTGCCCAGAAGGCTACTCGAAATAATCTCACCCTAAAACAAAGGCACCGACTC
>JBBMKB010066110.1:0-15226 GCA_037833945.1 Alaria marginata
CCGGACGCATTGAATGTCGTGAATGAATCAAGTTACGATATAACCAACAACACCGTGCCCCAAATCGAAAGTTGTTGTTATTTGGTATTCAGAGTTCGTACCTTGTGCCATAGGGAGGGGGGGTGTACTCATATCTTGCACAGCCGTAGCCATACGTCCACTGATTCACGTATCCCTACAAGGCCGGGACGGAACACGTCGCGTTTTCACCGACCAGGCAGACATCACGTACACCAAGCTCGAAGAGCCGTGAGGTGTTCGGCGGGTCGCCTGAAGGGTGGGCTTCATCGTACTAAGAACCTCTCGTTAGGTGGACTTCCGCCTCTTGTGCGTACTTTCTTGCATGTGGATGACAGCTTCCAATGGATTTGTTTTTTTATAGTGTGAACACCTCCAGAGACAGCAACTGGGATACTGTGTAACTGCCCCGTGGGTGCCTTACGATATACCTGGTACACACTACGTGATATCATCCCCCTTGCGGGGAGTTAGGATTCTCCTCCAAGCACAAAATTATCCAACTCGACCACCGTCTTGGATACCGCCCAAACATAAGAACGAAAAATATAAGACGGCACCCTGGTGGTTTAGCTCGCGTAGTGAGAGGCGTTGTTTTCAGCGTCGTTGCCAACCGACGCCAACACCAGCCGCGTGGCAGCAACAGGAGTAGCGCGAGGCGTGGGTGGGAAAGACATATTCTTGTTTAAGGCAACGAGTTTATGAGTTTACTGGGTTCAAAATATAAACCACCCTTCGATTTTAGGCGGAAAGATTAGGCGCGTTGACCCAGAAAATTCCACCCAACTTGCCTTACAGTCATACCACGGTAAGGGTGCAGCAATAAGTCCCTGGGCTACTGACATGAGAAGCTCAATCTCTCGCACGAAATATGACTTCTAAAACATTTCGTTTGCGCAGCCCGATCAACATGTCTATCCGCTAGTCCTAAAATGTATGCACTCGTAAAATGATCACACCAACCGGCAGCTACTCACTTCAAGAGCTCAACCGGCCAGGAACGCTTGACCCCAAAAATTGCAACCCCTACCGTGGAATGACTCCTAAACCGATACAACCAACACATCCCAGCCATATCATGTGCATTTAGAGTTCGGGTTGCCCTAACCCTGTCGTAGAACGCCTGCATAGTTTGGACACGCTATCGGCACCCGTGGCACGGTCCCCTCTGAAACCTCTATCACAGCGCGTGCTATGTGTGGAGAACATCCCTCCGCCACCACCGGCCTCGCTACCCGGAATATAATGCATTGTCAGTAAAAGCAACATATGTATATGTACTGTACCAGAGCGGTGGAGAAGGGAAGGAAAATCCTACTGCCATCATTACGCTTAGTGGGCCACAGTTGATAACGTTTCAATACGACCAAAGCTGAAAAATGCAAATGTTACGACTAAAGCAACACACCTAAGAAAATCAACTACTCGAAGCATTCCTGCCCTGAACCCCATTTGGATTCAGACTGTGGTACGGGGGTCACGCTTACAGTCTTGTTTTCAGTGTCTCGGCGCTACTCCCGAAGGCGTCTATATCGGGGGACCGTAGTAAACAGGATCTACCGTATAAACAAAAACCTATATATTTACCTATTTGTACGAGCAATATTTAATCCCATTTACTATGGTCCCCCGTAATACCAAATATCTGGTTCCGCCCTGACCGCTCGTGTTTCCCAACTCGCGATATAAACCGCCATGTAGTTGTTGTTACGATGCGCCGGCGACACAAATTGAATATCAAAGCCACTTGGGCGAGAGTTTTTACCAGTGCAGTGAACTAGGTGTTTACCTAAAAAAACACAGCGTTCATCTGATGTAGTAGCCAAACACGTCCCGTGACACGTTGCCCTAACCCAACCGCTATACTAGCCATTGCGAAACCCCCGTAGACAGCGTCATACGCATGGTGATAACCCGTCTCCCCTATCGTCCGTGCCCTCCCCCCACCGAGTTTTGGGAACTACTGGTACCTAATTGAATCGATCCTCCCGAAGGCGGAATGAAATTGCAATCGCGCAAACATTAACCCCGGTAAATCCTAAATACCTGGACAAATAATCGATTCAAACGCGTCAAACTTGCGTTGAAGCCGCGATGCAACCACATCAGCACCCTCGTACTCCAGAGACTCGTTGACTTCGGGGCGCTCCCCCGCCACTGCGACAAACGACGCAGTCAGCAGTTCCGCCACATGTTCGTTCGGTGCCAGAAAGTTGGCGATCGCAACCGCTTGGTTGACTTCGCCAAAACGAGAAAAATCATGGCACACCACAAATCCAGGACCAAGCTCCGCCAGAAAAGAGTGCATCACGGCGATATCAGTCAACAGGACTTGCATGTACTGCATGTACTTCTCCTCTCGAGTCGATGTTCCCCCATTGTGTAGTCCACTGCCACAAGTACGATACCGACATCCGGTTCAACGCGAGTGGTCCGAAACATGCCCACGAGGTTGTTTAGTGCTAATACGTATGAAGATCAAGGACTCATAGCGGTATTATACCTTCTTGTTTTATGTAACCATGCGCCAACCGTGCGTGACTTCTAATATGTTTACATTGCAACTTCGAGCGTGTAGAGTACAAACGTGTTAGTATCAGCTACGGTTGTGGACGCAATTCGACAACAATATTGTACGACCCCACCGATCCCCCTGCAGCATGAATATCAAGTCGGTGGTGTGGGATCCCGGTACCAAACTAACACCTGGTACACACCTGCGTAGTTATGTTTGCGTAGTACTCGCCTACCTTTGGGGTCCCGGACTAAGTAGTACAATATCGGCAATAGTTTGGTGGGAGGTGCCGCTGCAGCGCTGGTTAACAACTTCCCACGACGCTAGTCAACATCAAATCCCAAACACACCCGGGAGGGTTTGGTGAGCTAAGACGCGGAGATATGTGAGTGAACTATTTTGGGAGCATGGAGGGAATCGAAGGTTTCTGGTCCCACTCACGTATGAAAATCCCGATGGATGGTGTTAGCGATGAGGATGTCCTTCACAGGTCGCTTCAAGTACAAGACCCGAAGGTCGACATTTTCCTCTTCGGCCACCTCCGCCATCGTTCTGAGGTCGATGTACTTCAAGGCCTTATTCGGACCAAACCCACAGGGATACGAGTTTCGGCCGTGCATGGCAACTACCGTGCCTGGAGGGTCGAGGGCTGCGCCACGCTCTGCCAGGTCGCCCATGTTTTTCCTTGCGGTGACAAGTGAATCCCCGTAGTGTTGCGCGGTGTATCCCATCGACTGGCTGATTCCGTAAACATCTCCTTTAACTTTGCCGTTGAGAGAGATGTGCTTGAGGTTCTCATTGGCGCGGAACAAGTGATCTTCCACCTGAACTATGTAGTGGTGACCTGTACCCTCTAGTCCGACGGGAAAAATAAATCGCAGCTTGGAGCTGACAACTGTCTTTGGGACGAATGGCGCATCACTCGGCTCAAGCGAAATTTCGGGGGAGACAGTTTTCTCTGCCGCACAAGCAGCCGTCGCCGTTCCAGCCAAGAAGAGTTGAAGCAGTTTCATGGCCACCACCACTCCGCCCGACGCAATGTTTCGCACTTTTCGAAAGTATAAGGTTGAACAGGTGTAAACTCGCCTCGGGCTTTACCTGGGTTTGGGTCGCAAACGCGGGCCGGGGTCAGTGCTACAATATCATCTCGGCTCAAAATTAGTTTACACGCACACGCGGAGATCACAATAGCTAACATTTCCTTAGCAGAACGACATAGTCTAAACAACGTCTATGAGTGACGGCCCTGCGACACAGCCCCGGGTCGGGTTGATGGTGCTAGTATTGCACCCGACTCGGATGTGTTTCAGTTTCGACGCATAGTACGGTGCTCAGACCACTTTCCTGTACTATGGATATCTTTCAGCGCATAAATACGAGTATTTTTCGCACGCAATCTGAAGTCTGATTTGACTTAGTGTTTAGTCTCGAGGTGTACCATATGCTTCACATACTTATAGATATATCAGGGTACTGGGCCGGCCACTCCGCCTCAATGGCGGAGGGGGCCATATTGTGGATATATATAATCGACGGGTTATCATGCAGTACAGGCCATGAACGCGTTGGCGATAATCCTATCATAGCCACACAAGGGAATATCGCATGAGTCCCGAAGGTTAATGTTTGAAACCGTAATAGATATTTGAGTCTTGTGGGGTACTAGAGGAGGGGTGTAGTCCACAACATGTGAAGTAGTAAAGCATCAGCTGGGAACTCGTGCAGAAGGACACTTGACGTTCGACAGCCTGATTCGTGTGTGGTTAATCGACAGTCGTTGTACACGACTCAGGAACAGGCAGCAGCCGCTACAGTACTGTAGCTGCGCCAGCAGGCAGCAGTACCCCGCAGCTTAGAACTCGCGCAGAAGAGTACTTGACATTCGATACATGATGCGTTGGTGGCTAATGGACGGTCGTTGTACATAACTCAGGAACAGGCAGCAGCCGCTACATTACTGTAGCTGCGCCAGCAGGCGACAGTAGCCTGCAGCTTAGAACTCGCGCAAAAGGATACTTGACGTTCGATACATGATTCGTTGGTGGTTAATGGACGGTCGATGTACATAACTCAGGACCAACAACAGCCGCTACAGTACTGTAGCTGCGCAAGCAGGCGACAGTAGCCACCAGGTTAATCACGCCAGAGGAGCAACCAGTAGAAGCCAGCAGCTGCCGCTGACAAGGTATCAGCCAGCAGTAGCAGCATTGGCAGACAAAGTGCAGGAAGCAACCGGCAGCAACGCGGGCACTCGCCAGCAGCAGCCAGCCTTGTGAACCATCGGCCAGAGGCAATCGCTAGCAGCGGCTAGGAGCAGAAACAGCCGGGGGGAATGCAGCAGAAGGCACAATGAGGCAAAACATTTAGTATTAAATCTAGGAGCAGCCAGTGGGGGCATCAACACCCAAAAACAATGTGCCACAGAAGAAAACAGTACCAGCCAGCATAGCCAGCAGCAGCCAGTAGAACCAGCTCGGTAGGAGTGATTTGATTATGCAGGGGTTTTTACCCAAACAACCTTAGCGTTTAGACTGCCAGGTATGTGCTTAAGTACGTCCAACCAGCAACAGCTGCACCAGAAGCGATGTCCGACCAGTTCTGCCATGACTTTTCGTTCGTCGACACAGGGGCCATGATAGACGACGCTTATGAATCCGTGCGTGTGCCGTTGTCTGTTGCTTGCGATGCCCTACACCACTGTCAAACCCTATGCCTAAAACGCACTCAATTCTGGGTATAGCCGTAAAGCCAAGGACCTCACCACTAGGTTCGGAATCATAAGAGCGGATTTAATTTATGCCCAAATGGTGCATATATTTCTGGATAAAGTAAAACATTTTTGTTTAGGCTCTTGAAGTATTAACACATACATTATATGTATTTGTTTGTTTTGTGGTTGTTCATTATGTATTCTAGCTCGTACCAATGACGCTGAAACTACACGTGAGCCCACGGCCAAAACTATGCTGACGGCTTAATGCCAAAACCAGCCCGTATAAATATGGGTTCATTGATATATGTCCTCGGGGTTAGTACTACTTGCGGGCTACGCTTTGCGTCGGGAGTTCAATTTTTCATGATCTATAGCACGCCGCGTTTGTAGACGTTATCTTATAACTAAGGTCAGATACGTCGGCGGCTTTGCATAATATTGTTTGTACGATAGTGCACGTGGATGGACAGCGATCTAGAGCATCGCGAGCAACCGGCTCAACATAATATGCTTCGATGGCCCTTGCGCGGACGAACGAAAAATCAAGGTAGTGTCGGTCGACCAAGGCTTCCGATGCAGCGGTGGTGAACTCGCATGTACGCGTTAGGATATTAAGATTACAACGCAAAACCAAACGAAACACCACACCGTGTTGTCGATAGAAACAACAGAAATTTAAAACCGAGATGCAGGACAGAGCGACCAAGCGCATACAGCACAAACACCACGCGGTACTGCAACCTAATAGTGTTGCTGAGTGGGAGTGCGACGCGACAGACGGCCCCTCGTCTGCGAGCATGCAGCCATTTTGAAGTTCCCACAGCCGCAGCAGCTGTAGCAACAGCAGCAGCAGCAGCAGCAGCAGCAGTGCAGCGGTGGTGCCTGCTAATGGCTTGGCACCCAACGGCACTGCCGCTCCGAACGAGGTTTGCCAGACACAGGGCGCACCCGCGTCAACCAGCTTTCGACGATCTGCCGGGGTACAAGCTGAACTGGTTCTAGCTCGGACTAGTCGACACCAGGTAAGCTGGATATGTTACTCCCGTTATTTGAGCGAAAAACACTCTGACCAGCTACACAAGGCCTGTTCGGGCATTTGATTATCGTGAACACTGCAACAGTCGACCCTTTTCTGCCCAACCTTGTACGTCTCACACCTCTCCATGCAGGGTTGCGAAATTTATACCAGGTGCGTTGCCGACAATACCCTCCTACTGCATGTACTACAGTACTTGATAACCCCAAACCTCCACCCCAAGTCCACGCTTAACGTATGAACCACACTGCGAGCACCTGCGCAATCTTGAAGCACATATTACGCATAACTCATAGCAGTGCGAGTATGAACACGAAAAACAAACCACAAGACCACTGATGTGGCACGGGCCCGTATGGTTCGCGCCTTCTTGTTAGCATCCTAGCCTTGCATATGGACCACTGCGTTTTCTATCGTGTGGACTAGACCCCACCTGAAATAACCAACAAGACTCACATATTATTCATTACGGCATGAAAACTGTATGACCGGGACTCGTACAATACCCTCCCACACAGCTAGGACTATCGCCAACTACGTATGTATGGTATGTACTGCACGATAACCATTGGATGTCTCATTCTAAACGATGACCTCCACCCCAGTAGAGAGGGGGGGTCGACTCTATCCCCTAGTACCAAAACATTATGAGTACTGTCTGTTAGTTGTGGTAATCTTTGACGTGTGTTGTCTTCCAGACCTGTTTATTTCGTTTCGAAATCAAGGCGAGGAAACGTTGAAGGTACGGTGTTCTTATGGTATCAGTCCACCTTGGCAGTTCGCATCACCCGCTCTGCGTGCGGAAATATGCTGCGACCACCGCATAAGCGAACATAGCAAAGCTTTAAAGATTTTCTCTCGGTGCATGGTTACTTCGCCGCGACGTTCATGCGCGACCCGTGGACGCCCGACAGTAGACCGACGAGTGCTTCATACCGGGCGACACACGGTTAGCTCCAAGGTGACACACATCCTTCTTCACGGCGACCTATGGGAGACCCATGGGCGCCCATGGGTGACCTACGGGTGACACGGATGACCGATTGGCCATCGATGAGCGATAAAAAACAAACGCCGACCCGACGAGATTATTTGAAAACGTTGCGTGAACAATGGTCGACTCGTGGTGTACTGCCAACAGGTGATGGGGGACCCATGAGCGACGTATGAACGAGCTAAGGGCCCGAATCAACCACTGTCCGTGACCCACGGTTGACCAATGAACGACCCACAGATGACCCATTGGCGAGTATCATAGAATACTAGAAAACTCACAAATGATCGAAGGGGGACCCACGACGGACGTTCTGGTGATCCATGGGCGACCAACGAGTGATATATACGTGAAACATGGGCTAGTACCACAAAGCCAGCCGCGACGCAGAAAAGACTTATCGGTAACCCTCGGGCGGTATAAGGGTGACCCACGTGGAACCCACGGATGACTCACGCGTTACCGATGGACGGTTCCGGTCACCAAGGGGTGACCCATGGGTGATCCACGGTCTTTCCATGTCTCCCCATGGGCTAGTACCGCAAACGCATGGGTGATTCATGAGCGACAGCTGGACTACCACCTTGGACTCCTGGGGGACCCATGGGCTCCGAGGGCGACTCACGAGTTGTTTACGGGCGGTCCACACGCGATGTACGCGTGAACCTGCCCACTGGTGACCCACGGATAACCCGTGCGGTACGCATCGGAGACCCTTGGCGGACCCATTGGGCGCGGACCCATGGAGGACCAATGGATTCATGGGGTATCCATGTGGGTTATGCCTCAGAGGCCTAAAGTCGATCAAACGATGACCCTCAGGGGACTCTAGGGTGACCGACGGATAGCCGTGAGTCGTCCGAAAATCATCCTTAGCGTAGCGATACAAGCTTATTCGACGGCCATCAATCATCCGTTGGACAGCCTTGGGTCGCCAGTGGGTGCTCATATGTCTGTCTCGCCGGTATCGGCGGTATGAGTCCACCCCTACAAGTTGTAGCCCATGGGTCGGCCAACGATCATCCATAACGTTAGCCGGTAGTTTAACATATCCAACACCGAACCCTGTCCAACATGGCCAGGCCCATAGTCCGCTAAATATATTAGTTAAAAGTGATGTCCGATGTGAGACTCATGGGTCGCTTACGGTTGGCAGATGCGTCGCCGACGGGTTACTCTCTAGAGTCATCCCACGGTATGGTTTGCACTTTTTGGATCATACCTTTCTGACCGGTTGAGCTCCTGAAGCGAGGAACTACCAGTTAGTTTGATCGTTTCACAAGTACATTGTTTTAACGACTAGAGTGATCGAAACGCTAATCGGGTTGCTCGACCCAAATTCTTTGAAGTCATGTTTAGGGTGAGATATTGAGCTCCTCAGGTCAGGAGCTCAGAAATGTATTACTGCACCCCTACCGTGGGATGACTCTCTACCTGGTACTAGGCAGGACTGGCCCATGGGCCACGAATGACCCACCGATTTGTCACCCATGGCTCATCCATTGGTCGCTAGTAGGTCGCCCCTGCGTCACCCAAGCATACCCACCGGTCACCGGTGGGTAAACCGAGGGTAAACCATGGATCACCCGTCGGTCGCCTGTGTGTCCCCCGTTGTTGGACCCATGTAGTGCACCCGTGGGCAATAATGGGTTGGCCGGCGGTAGACCATGGATAACCGTGGGAACCCGGTAGATCAATCTTGGATCGCTCGTGGGTGGCCCATACCTTTGGGATAATCGTCCACGGGACACCCACAGGTGATATACAGGCGACCGATGGGCGACCCATCGGTGCCTGGCGGGTGTCCCATGGACGATCCGTGGGTGAACTGTGGGTAGCTGATAGGATGCCAATACGTCGTTCATAACTGTGGGGTGCAACGCATGGGTTGGCCATGGATCGCTCGTGAGTGGCCTATGGTTTACACACGAGTTCGTCGTACTACCTCGTAGGTCACCCATGGGTCACACACGGGTAACCCTTTTGTCGACAATGGATCACCCGGCGGTCACCCCTGGATCACCGATGAGTTTGTAGTTCTGGCCTTTGGGTGTCCCGTTGGTCTTCCGTGGGTTAACAATGGATCATGCGTGGCTCGTCCTTTCGTATATCGTGGCACAGCGTACCATGAAGCTTGTTTACACTGTGAACAGTGCGCATCACCCGTAAGTCGTCACCCTCTGTAGTCTGGACGAATTGTGAAATTTTAGGGAAAAACCCTGTACGAACTACACGGCAATAAATATGTGTGTACTTCATGCCGTTATGTTTCACAGTATCTACTGGAAGTTGTATAATAACCTGACTTGTTCTTTGCTCGTTTGCTCGTGTCCAGTTCGTCGGACACTGCATGGCTAAATCCCTATCCCCCATATAAATCCCAAATTCCACCTTGCAGCTTGTAATGACAGAGCTCGTCTTTTTAGGACAATGATTCTGCGCAGACACTTACGATTGATGTCATTGAGTGCGAATAATAGTTTTATTTGAAGAACACACACACATATGTGCAGGAAAATGAATCTGTGCAGAAACCTAGGATTGATGTCATTGGGTGCGAGTACTAGTTGTTTTTTAAAGAACACACACATATGTGCACATCGTAAAGGTGGAGATAGAACGTGGACGTCTGCACCTACGAGTACTTCTACTGCTGTGCTTTTTAGAAATTCGATTGTTTTCGCCGTGATAGATTTACAATGTCAGTCATACATGCCGCTCCGCTGAGGAAAGCAGTAGATTCGTTTAAAAAAGGATCTAGCGATTAATCACCGACCACGTTCTAGGTCTGGAGAGTAAATTGGCGTTGGATAACGTTCAATGTCTTGTAGTCTTTCCACTTATCTGTCATGGCTCGCCGTTAACACTAGACGTCCGCGACAAAAATGTGTTAGCCCCGCCCCCAAACGTTTGGAGGTCTCGCCGTTGGCAGGAGCAGTCGAGTGGCTACGTTTATTAGAAGGGAGGAAACAACTACCTGTTGAGCTTATTCGATCGCGCGGCTGAAATAGGTCATCAGGCAGCTGTCCAAAGGGCCTCACCAGGTTTCTACTTCTACGCCACTAACGAACTTCAGTACGTGTTAGGTGGTTAAGCGGTGGGAAATTGTGTCGCTATCAATATTCTGCCAGGCACTCTTCTCGCCATGAGTCTCGGTAGGCCATCTAGGAACGTCGCAATAATTGTTTAGCTAACAAGTACCTGGTACCCATTATGCACAGATGAGAGATAAACTTGGATTCCATCAAACACGCCCACAGCTTGGGTTTAGCTATTTGCAGCGCTACCCGCTAAATTACTGTAACGAGCGGGTTTCGCTGAGCGTAATAAAGGCCTTTTTTTAGTACCCTCTTGCAACCGAAAGGTCCAGCCGCAAACACGACGACTAGGACCTGTAAAGCTGATTGCCTTGCCCTCCTACTGTTACGGTAAGTATCTTGTTGGTATGGTTTTGAAGCAACCCGGATGCGAACGTTAGTGTACACAGTACAAGGTGCCTTGCACTACCAAAAATGTTAGTAACAACGGTAGGCCGATATTTGTAGTTGAATAACAAACACTGGACTCGTTTAATTGAAGATCGTGTGCATCTCACGCTCTCTTACGGGGTATAATACCCAGCCGGGGACAGTATTAGGGTTCATTATTCTTCATGGGTGTCCCGTAGAGTACTACAATGGCGGGCCCCGAGTCTTCTATAATTCGAGTCGGGTGGTGTGCGAAGGCTCTAACCCTATACGTGAACGCATGTGTTTGGGCATAAACTGCTTGGAGTTGGTTCGGAGGATTTGGTTTGAAGTAGTAAAAATAGTTGACATAGTTACCAATACGTCGATCGATATCCTGCGCAGTTAGGGTGTATTCCGAAAGTTAGATGACACATATAACGTCCAGAAGCATCGTGCATTCCAAGCAGAGTACGCCGAGATGCGTAAGAATGTGCACTCCTGAACGCAGCGTACCGGTTTGGGGCAAGCATAGCCAACACCAACCAAACTTGAAACGCAAGCTAACATTGACTGCAAATGTAAACACGAGAGAACAATCCTCATTCAAGAATTTGACACACCTGACAACTACTGCATATATGGTCTATTATATTTCTGTATGAATTGTTACCATTACTTTCCTTTTGAAACTCGTACTATACCTGCATGACCGAGGCACACCACGGAGAGAGTTCCACAGTGGCAGGAGCACGCCGAGGTTAAGAGAATCGTCATAGGAACACGGAGTCCATACCTAACCCGAAACTGGTATAAAGACAAAAAGGGCCAAAGGGGAAAACAATATATGAACAACACAGGGACGCACAAAACAGAGTAGACACAGAAGCAGAAACTTGTTATGTTGCAGACTTAACTACGTTCGGGATAACCGCTAGTTGCTGCAGATATGGACAGCTACCGCTACGGTGCTGCTGCTCGCCGTAGTGTGAAGGCAGCGGCGGCATTGTGGTTACCTCGGCCGCCGCCGCTGCTTGGCTGCCGTCGCTACTCGTACGCTGTTATTTTTAATTTTTTCCTGTTTTTTTTCGGTTGCCTTGATGCCGCACATCCCCGCTTCCCCCATCCGTTTTGGAGGCGTCGCCGGCAGGATTTTGTGTACTTCCAACGCAATCTCATCAAAATCGTGATGGAAAGGAAATTGACGATTTTTTGCGGAAGGGAAGTACTTTTTCGAAGAACATTTTTCGCAAACACCCTCATGATGTTCTTCTTTACTCTAGATCCACATTATTAAAAAAAAAACGCTCTAGCTGCGAGATCGAGGATTTTGTCGCAAATTATATTTGCAAGCAGTGTTGATGATCAACTAAAATAACCATGCTTAATCAAGTGTGGTTGGCATGCTTTTAATAAGCATCATCAAAGCAACCATGTGTCGTTCATATATTGATATTTTGGCGATAGGAATTTCAGTACGGTATACTTAACAACCTTTAAAAAATAAAGTGTTTGGGTATAGTATGCCTACTGAAAATTATATACAAACTAAAGTGCATGTGGTTTAGAGTGCACACAATCGTATGCGTTTTAGTATGGCCTTACTGAATTTCCATATAGTGACATAACTAAAACGCGCGATCGATGTATCACACACAGCTTGCGAAGTGAGTTTAGACGAAATCCTCGATCTCACAGCTGTGGAGTGTTCGTTATTAATTATTTATAGTATGTATATATACCTGGTAGGTTTTAGTATGCACACATTAAACGCCATACACACGAAACTATTTAATAAGCTACTTTTTCACTTCATAAGCAGTAGTCAAAGCAACCTCTCTATTTAGTTGAATACCAACACTACTATTTGCAAGCGGTGTGTGATACTCCGAACGCGTGTGTTACAGATTGTGTATGTCCTCATGAAGGGTATAGATCGGCGACTCCCGTTTGTATTATTAGTCTATAGCTAGTACATGGGTCAGTAGGGTGACCCTAGACCGCCAGTCTCTAATAAATACATGCACGGAAACAATAAAACCCGTGTGTAGAACGCACCGGGTCACTACATATCGAGTCTTGTTGCCGGTCAGGGGAGGAGGGCAACAGCTTTTGATAGTACAAGAAATGGCGGAAAAAGCACAAATCGTGCTTAGTCTAAACAGATGGTGGGGGGTGTCGGGGAAGTAGGAGAGGTAACTGGAAATTCAGAATATTATAATAAAAAAGAATGGTTGGTTCGAAAGCTAAGTATAAATGATGGGGGGTGGGGGGTCACCGGCCTGTTATAGTCGTACTACCGATGAGGGAAAGGGGAAACGATCGAAATACATATATCACCTGTCGTTTTATTGTTATTATTGGTGGGACATATATAGCTGTTGCCACCAGCAATATTATCTATTTATATTGATAGTGCAAGCAAGCTTTGACTGTCAGAAAAACCAGGGATGTCGGTTACGGCAACTCAGGGTTCATCCTTACGGGTAATTACAGATAATCAGCTTTTGGAGGTACGTACGGCAGTTACGGCAAAAAACGGGGATGATAACAAACCATCCCCGGGTTTCCACGGTTTCTGCGTTAACTCCGGTATACGAAGGCTGCAGCATAAACTGAACGTAGTTTTGACACCACGCGAACAAGGCAGACCACGCGACAAGTAAAATAGTATTTATTTTGTTCGTGTTGGCTGTGTTACTGTAGTCCACTTCTTCTACACTTCTGTATACTAAATTATATACTGGTATCGTCTACGGCCGACTATGTCTTTCTAATTTCTATAAAACAATACTACTTGACACTTGCTGCACAATTGGACTGCAGGTACAACCGACTTCTGGGGTGATGCGCACGTGTGAACTAAGAGTAAAATAAGCGCCTCTCAACCAGAAACAAAAAATAGAAGCAGGACAAAAGAAAAACAATAATATGTAATAAGGTCTACCTACCGACATACCGGTTCAGGCAAGTTCAGGTTAAGCAAAATAAATACCTGGTACCAGTTATGATACAAATATTAAAGCGTTGCTCATTTTATTAGAGCAATGCATATTCCACATTCCGCACCATCTGCCTCGAATCCACACTGCACACTTCCGCTGGCTGTCGGTATCCTGCAGGCTGCAGGTCTACGATAATTGAAAACTTCTACTCCAGTTTTCTTCTACCGGGGATAAGGGATGCCAAACGTTACGGCATAAAAACTAGTTACGCACGGCGGGCTTCATTACGGGGGGTTACGCGTAACGCCGTAACCACAATCCCTGAGAAAAACCATATATCTCTCGCAAAACAAAACGAGTTGTTCATTGTCGTCAGAAATATGATTATCAAGGAACAAAGTCGGTTTCTAATGCATAACAAGCACTATTTTCGAGTAAGTTGCTACCAAAGACGTGGGTCATGTTTTACAGGTGATTTTTATTAGTCACCATTGCGAAGCTCAGCTTCTGTGCCACGCCTTCGTCCTAGAGAGATAAAAATCAATTGTGTACAAGAGCCGCGAAAGAGACGCATGCATCTAAATTACAAAGTTACGCCCCAGAAAGGTGATCCGGCCGTACCACCCCTAACTAACGTACTCGATACGAAAAGCGGATCCCTGACAAGTTAACATATCAAGCGAATTGCAGGAGAGGAAGAGAAAGAAAGCGGACAAAAGTACGGGCGGAACGATCTGTTTGTGCTGATTTTGTACATGTACCTGGTATACACTCCCGGTCCTCTCATAACAGAGGGGTCCACATGGAACGTACCTTTTCAAACACGGAAACACAAGAAATTCGACCATGTGCGTTGTTTTTTACAGTCCAGTTAGCGTAGAACGCAAACAAGAATCAAATCTGGAACCATTCTCTTGATTTATCATCCCAGGGAGTCATCCCACGGTGGTAGTGGTGCGGCATTAAGTCCCTGAGCTCCTGACATGAGGAGCTCAATATTTCACCCGAAACATGTCAATGACTTCCAAAACATTCGTTCGCGCAACCCGATCAACATTTTTATCCGCTATAGTCCTGAATTAAATGAACTCGCTAAATGATCATACCAACCGGTAGTCTTTCACTTCAGGAGCTCAACGGGTCAGGAACGTTTGACCTCGAAAAGTGCAATCCCTACCCTAAGATGACTCCGGGCCCGGTTCTAAACTCGTGTAGGACTGTACCTGTCACAACGCAAGTGTTTTGTTTTACCTCGTCCATGAATTTATATCTGTTACAGCAGTGAATGGTTCATCTGCCTCCTTATATCTGTAGATCACAGCCGTATATTGCCTGTCCTCGAATCTATAGCCTATATATTGGTATTACGACGGAGTACTTGTTACAAAGGAAACGGTGGGTCCTGCACAAATATCAGTATATACAGGAATAACACATACATGTCGAAGTTCTTATTGGCCCATTATTCCTCGGCTACGGTTCCGGTGGGGATATGTCTGATGAGCCAAAATGCATCAATCCCTGTAGCACCGGCAATATGCATCATGTGCATCACACAA